>JAVJIA010000032.1:0-14690 GCA_035593285.1 Micropsitta bruijnii | reverse complement strand
GCACATTTCTGGAACGCCTACCTGCCTGAAAGTGCCTATACAGCATAAGACATGTGCAAGGGTGTGGTACAGTACAAACCCCACAGCAACTGCTCTTCTGATGGGAAAGGTAAAATTCTTTATAAAATACTGAACTTACTGGCCATCCACTCTCACCCTTTTCCTTCATTCATCTATTTTTGGCAAAGGATATCAATTTTCTATCTTGACAACTAAAAGCACCTCATACATTAAGCAGCTACTGGAATTTAGGGTTTAACTAATACCATTTCAGGTCTTGAAAACCTAATCAAGCTCTCAGTAACCTTTCCTTTTCTATTTACCACATTATATAAAAATTCAAAACGTTGGAACTAAAGCTTCAAGTTCAAGGTTGCAGCCCATCTTTAATCTTCTATTAATATTAGAGGAGAGCAGTTCTGGAACATTATGGTCCTTTAATTATGAAAAATTAGTAATGATTAGCATGGCCATATTTTACAAATAAGACTGTGCTGTTACTTCTGCAAGTGTAATCCACAGTGTTGTAAAATTTGGTTTGCTAAATCCGCTGGAGTGGAGGGACTCGATAACTCCCTTTTAAACCCACTTTCACAATTTCCCAGCTGTCTAGTTCTCTACATTTGTCATGACAGACAAAGTTAAATTAAAAATTCTAAACCATCACCCTAGGGCAAAGTTTGATACAAAAGTGTAGAGCAATACTCTTTAAAACCAGTAACAAAATATATCCCAACACTATAGAGAAAACACACTGTAATTTTTCAGTATGCATTTACTACCCTAGTCCTTTTTAATAGATGCAATTTTCATGAAATCTAATCACAACACACAACTGAAATGGGTGTCTCACGCTATTCTTTTTTCAAATACTCTAATTCAATTGGTCACAGCAATGGAATCTTGTATTTATGATGGCTTGCATTTAGGCACAGAGGTCAGATGTCACATCTGTGATTGATAATGTTTGTTTTGTGCTCTGCTTTTCAATAACTCTTCACTTTAAGCAGCATTTTGCTTCTAAACAGGAGTGGGTGTAAGGACACTCAGCGTAATGGAATGGGCCAGGTTTAATTCCCTTAATCACTTGGTCAGGGCAACAGAATTAACTGTCCACATCTGTTCCCTCTGAGCGCACATGCTTAGTTCTCTCTCTTACACAATGAAGGGGTGTGGGGTCATGAAGGCACATCCAGCCTGCCTTTTCCTTCAAACTGACTCCACAGAAGAACCTGTGGACCACCACAGACTGATTTTAGAGCACAAAATACTTGTGATTTGGCAAAACCAGCTTAACATTGAGCCTCAAGAGTAACTTCTTACATAATATGCTAGATGTGTCCAAAGGTAAAAGCAAAGTTGTTATGCCACTTGTAAACAGACAAACAAAATCCACACTAAAACCCTGACAAGAAAATGGTTGCTCATCGAAGGTGGTCATGATAGACCACTAAAAGTGGAGTGTAACTCACTCATCGTCTGGGTGATCTGCTCAAAGAGGTTCATCAGAACCATTTTAACCACAATGGTAAAGATGATGTTCAACATCACTGCTCACTCTGATAGAATGTTCCGGATAGCTGCTTAACAAAGTCTGTGGAGGGTCTGGTTCAGAAGAACATTTGAAAAGGCATCATTTAAAATGGGGATTAATTCATAGCCATTGGTTTCTGCTCCTGGCTCGCCTCTGAAACCCCAGGTTTCTGTACTGTTGGAAGCAAGATGACGGAGGTCAAGTGCTCCAGGCCCCTGGTGTTCACAAAATGATGATTACCATGGTGCTCAGTCTCAATCTGGAGCCAGTAATGAGCCACCTACGCTCACCCACTTTTGACATTTGTATCAACTATGCTTGTGTAATAGACACAGAAGTATTAAGTTCAGAAAAAAAAACCCCAACAGATTTCCTGCTGAGAAACAAACACTGAATCACCAAAAGGGGAAGGGAGGAGTCACCAACAGCCAGGCAAGTACAGGGAACAAACCATGGAGTAACAGACAGGGGTCTTAAAAAAAAGTGACAAAACTCATTAATTTATAGGAATAGCTGCACTATTTTCTGGTATAAGAAATAAATTAGCTCTGGAGAGAAAGAAAACAGCTTTCTCCTCTAAGGCCAAGGACTCACAAAAGGATTGGCAGTAAATGCTATGTTTCACTAGGAAGTTGTTCTCTGCAACAAGCATCTTAAAACATACTGGATGCAGTAGAAAGACTGTCAGGAAAACCTACAGGTCAGCTGACAATAGAAAGGTGAGGAAAAACTTCCTTAACTTATCTAATTAAAAAATGACTAAGATCTTTTTCCTTCCTTACACCGTTTGCAGCAACATTTGCATTGTTTCATTTGGATGCTGTGACTAGTTTCAGTTGGCATTTTGTCCTTTGCCTCACCTGAGCTAAGGGTGATTCCAAGATAGCAGGTTAAACATCAAATAATCCCCTCTCAAGGCTGTGGCAGTCTATGCAACGAGGTAGGAGGTAAGACACCTCTTTAACTCCATACTACAAGACACTCCACAGGGTAATCCATGAAGCCAGCAGCTGAACAAGTCCATGCAGGAGCCCTGCAGGCCCAGAGCAGAACTGTCATCCTAGGGAACAGGAGAGCAGCCAGTGCAGTCCAAAGATCAAAGAACAGGGATGAAGCACTGCGGCACTGGGGCATCCAGCCAGGTAGCAGAGAGCACACCTGAGCTCCAGAGTCCCTTGAGAGCTTCTCCTATTGGTGCTGAAACCTCACCCTCCTGATAACTCCTACTAGATTCTACACATGCAGAACCCAAGACAAGAGCAGTTCAAACCTGCCTGTGGACCTCTGATTTTATCACTACAGTAAATAATACAGAAGTGCAAATGAGGATGATAATATTGCTTGTTTTACATGCAGAAGGTCAGAGAGCATGAATTAGTTACTCTCCTGTGTAGGCCACTGCTGGCTAACTGACGGTTAAGAACAGACGACAAAAGACACTATTTCCTCACCCGGACTTAAGTAGCGACACACGGTGCTGTGATTCTGCCTCATCTTGTCCATGAGCCCACTAACAGCCAAGGAACAAGTAGGAGAAAATAATCAGCTACTGTCTGGAGATAAGCAACATATTATTTCTCCAGGGAGCAAGTGGGGGAACCAGGATGTAACAGCTGTTTTCAGTCACACTATTTCTGCCTTGGACTGCTCCCACTACATACACTGCCTTACTACAGCTTGAAAGAAATAGCCTATATTTATAAATATAGAGATAAATAGCTATGCTTGGGTGAGTGAGTGCATCTGGTTGTAATGCAAAAGTGAGGAGAAAATATCCCTCCCACACACATTAATGCAAAAATAAAGAGAAAATATCCTTCCTCCATACATTTATTTTGAAGTGTGTGTCCTAGCATATTTTTATTTTAGAAAACTGGTTATTTCATCATTGGATTGTGTCCTTGCTGCACTTAGCAGTTTGAAAAAAGAAAAAAAAGATGAATTCAAATGTAACTCACAGGACAGACATTTGAATTTTTAAACAGCCTGGCGATTTCTCTTCTCCATTTCCTACTAGAATATAAAGCTAACATGCTTTAAAAAGTGGAAAAAAGTGTTAGGAATGTAAGTGAAGTAAGTGTATGGAACAGCATTAAGTTATTGAGGCAAAGCTGAAAATAATTTTTCTACCAACACAAATGAAAAGTAATCTTGCCAAAAACTAACCATGCCTGCAAACCTGGGCACGGGTAGCAAGTCAAACCCTCTGACCTTCGTATTTTTGGAAACTGACCCAGAATTCACCCAGCCAATACTTAAAGACAGTGCTTGAAACAATAACTTGCCATAACTGCGACTTTTAGAAACATTTGCTACACTATTGCAATGTGTACCTAAAAAAGTGATGCGTTTAATAGTATTCGGCATTGTATAATTACATGCACTGTATACAGCAACAATTTAACAATGTAGCTAAGCCAATTTAGGACAATATGCTCATCCACTAAGCTATTACAGCTTAGAATGATGTTCTTATCCACTTTAAAGTTCAACTTAGCATTAATTGTTTAACACTAATAGAGTTCTAAATAAATAAAGTCAACAAATTAGAATGCTATAGTTAATTGTAATTAATGTTGCTTTGTGTAAAACCCTACTTTCAAAAAGAATCAGATGGCAAAGAAGATTGCTTTGTATTTTGCTAATGAAGTTTAAATTCTTTTACTGCAAAACAACTACTTACCTCTACCATCTTCACGCAAATAAAAAATGGTCAGATAAAAATTAACAACCCACATTTCATAGAAAAAATACTCTTACCAGCATTACTGAGTTCATAGCAAGGGCATCTGCACTGTTAATCTTTCCACATATGTAAGTATAGACACATGTGCAAATATAGTAAAGGCAACACATCATCTTAAAACCCCAGACTTACACAGTTTCTAACTGAAATCTACTGCCTGTTTTTCCCAAATCTGTGTTCTACTTCTTTCTCTCAAGTTTCTATATTCAACTCAAATCTGGGAGGGAAAAACAAAACAACCCACAATAAAACAAAATCAAAGCCAAACAATACAAAGGATTTTCATCTTTATCTATCTGCCTGTATCTCTTGGTTGTATAATCACAGCTGTAATCTCTAGTAAAGGCAGACTCAATCAGACAGCATAATAATGCTGGGGAAGATCTCTCAAAGCTGTGATGTGTTATGGAATCTAAACTGACTGTTAAAGCTTCAAAAAGTTTACATCAAATGACCAGATGGGGATACAATCCTTCAAATCTTCTACAACAGTAAGTGTAGCAAGACCATGGAACTAGTTTCTCGATCATCTGTCTCAGAAACATTGGCAAGGAAATCCAAAAGAGAAACTTCTTCTCATGTTTCTCCAAAATATGCATAAGAGACTGTCCCGAGATGTATCTTCTTTGGTCAAATAACAAGTACTTGTCTGAAGCAAAACCATTTGCCTTATATATAAATGTAACACCAGGTGTTTGAACACCACTTGCTAAGCGTTCTGAAGACTCCACATTAGACTGCTCATTTCTATTCAGCAGGGCAGGAATCAAAGCTGACTTAAAAAATCCAATATAGCTATCATGTTGGGTTTTTTTTTAAAGTATTGTGAAATACAGTGTCTTTGAGAATACATTTTCTGTGAACTTTGAAAGAATGAAAGAAACCTATAGTACTTGCAGTCTGAAGCACAGACAGAATTCATATTTCTTGTAACTTCTTGTTTCTGGACTTCATCACCTTTAACCAAGGTGATAAACCACCCACTTTTTATGACCAAGCTCCTCAGAAATGATGTGCTTACCATGCAAATTTTAGATGATACTTGCAAGTGTCCAGAATAAAGAAATACCCTATTTTCTTCAGATCTATCAAAAGGGTTAGCTGCAGGTGAAATTAGATTTTTAAGTTCATTCATGGTACTTGCTACACTTAGCACATCCTTTGGGAGTAGGAAATGATGGTTAACAGGCAGCTTGCATTTTCAGTTGTGGCAGGGTATCAGAGTACACTATCTGGTCTTCAATATTTCACTTCTAAGAATGTGCAATAAACCAAAAACCCTCTCTCAGAGAATGTAACAATGAGAATAATGGAATAAATCTTGCTTCACCTTTCCATACAGCTTGGAAAAGCCCAGAATTCAAAGTGCCAGTAGATTGAGATCAAGTATCAAAGTTCACAAACTGTTCAGGAAAGACCTGTGACAACACACTTTGGTTTAAAAACTTTGTCCACAATACTTTGCACATTTAATCTGGAGATGCACAGGCATATCCATGCATATCTAACCATCACACACACTATTTCCGCACTGGCTGCTGTCATAGCTAAGGTACTCACACCTAGACAGATAGATACGTCTGGAGCAGAAAGGCCATCATGTTTTCTCATGTTCTGTCAGCTTGTCACAGATTACAAAATGAAAAATCTCTTTTCAGGTATTAGAAATCCTTTCTTTAATTTCTCATACAGGGCACCGTACCAATAAAAGATGATGGACAACACTACTGCGCCAACTAAGAGGAGAAAACAACTCGCCTCAATAACAAATCTAAGAATTCCTACCCTTCTGAATCCGCATAAGTCATTCACTTAGTACTTCATGTCACAGATCCATTGGAGGGCTAGATCCCCAGCTGCAGCGTGGCACCCATTTCTCTTATGATAGGCATGTGTCATACAGGGAACAGAGACCAAAATAAAGTGAATCCTGCTGCCATACAGAACTGACCAGAGCAGGGCTGCCAGCACCCGTGCCTGGCTCAAGTGGCACCAGCAAATGGGAAATATTAGATGGTAACATCTTGTTAAGCAATTGGTTTTGGCATGCCTTGGTCATTAGGAAGCAGTGTGCACTGCTCAACAAACACAAGTTCTGTAATTTTCTGCATCACAGAGAAGAAAAATCACAGATATTAGGACCATATTAAGCCTGGTATTAGGACAGGCATTTGGGCCATGACCACCTTGGAGCCAGCAGGACTATTAACTCTGTCCCTTAGCCTGCATTCCTGTCTCTCCATATGGCCATGAGAATACAGCATACCTAGTGCCAGCTGGGAATCTGTGACCTTCAGTGCAGCACCTCAACAATATACAAATTTCTTTCCTAACATCTTCCCTCAGAAAGCTCCATAAGCACCACACTGAGCACAGTAACAACACAACAGCTAGTCCTTCTCAAAAAAAAGGTGCTAGATAACTTCACCATAGTTTGCCTACAACACAACCAAGTCATGGCGCAAAACCAGTCCCTGAAGACATATGAGAAAGCTGCTAGGATAGGGTTTGCCCCAAAATGCATATAAACAAAGAAGAAAATTAGAGACAGAAATGTTTCAGAAAATGAAAAATAAATCAATAAAGCTTTAGGAGTATTCTTTTAATTCTCTGACATAGTCAATGTAAGACTTGCAGACTGTATGCATTTATTTGCCTACTTTCATTAGAGCAGTTAAATGCAATCTCATGAGGAACACACTGATGATTTTTTAACAAAAAAAAAAAGAAAACCAAAGAAAGAATATTAAAACAATATTACACCTATTTAGTACAACCAAGGACTATGTGGTACTTGGTACTATACTGTGTTCTGGTTTAAGATTTTGAAGTAACACATAACCCTTTCTCTAATACACTGAATGGACAATCATTTTATCAGATGGGTCATTAGAAGCTTTTTTCTAGCTGATGAAGACTTAGTTTTGTTTTGCTTTATTTTTAAAAGTCAGTATCTGTATTCCTTGCTATTGTTCACATTCAGATCTTAAACTTGGAAACAATTTATATTTTGGTACAAAGATACTCAACAGACATTCTAGGAATAATTTAATTCAATAATAATTTGATAGTTAAATATCTCCTCTTAACAGGATTTTGGTTCAGGCTTCTTTTTCCTTCCTTCCGGAACTAGTAATCAGAAACTTACCTCCCCACACTTTCTTTTTTGAAGGAAATTGTGTGCATACATGTATATCCTTCCAAAAGTTAAACAAATTTACCTCTACACAAGAACAAAATAACAGCCTACAGAGTGTTGTGCTTTCTCTGAATAGATTCTGAGCAGCAAGGATTTCATGAGAGATTGTCTGCCAAGTCTTAACTTGAACTATACTTTTGCAGTATTACCCTCACTTTGAACTACTCATTCACAGCAAAAGGCAGTTTCGTCGGTTTTCTTTCAATCCTCAAAGATTTGAGGGGTTTTTACCTTCTATTCTGCGCTTACTTTCTATCATTCAGAGAAATAATCACAGTTATCTAATGCTTCATAGATGAATGTTTTGTAGCTAACTTAACTAGGCCATAGTAGGAATCAGTATGCTGACAAAAAAAACCAACTTTGTAGGTAGCTAACGGAAATTCACTTGCTGCAGGAGCATCACTGGCTGCTGACAGATGAATGATTCACAAATGCAAATGAGAGAAATAATATTTTACAGAAAGGAAGCACATTTGATTTTAGCCACAATTTTGAAATGCGTTTACAAGATGTTCTCCGACATGACACATTCCTTCCAATGCCCTTGCAAAAGTCTTTTACTGAGTAACACAAGAAGTCTCGTCCACTAACCCAAACCAACAAAACTTCCCCTACACCCTGCAGCCTACAACAGCTAAAGATCCGACAAACAAAAACTCTACAGGTTTACAAATAAAAGTTACTGATTTAGTCGTCTATGGTGAAGACAGAGTCAAACACATTTACTAGTTTCATAGTGATATATTCACCTGCATCATGGCTATGCATGATGCCATGTCATTGGTGATGGCTATTGAACCAGTAAAGTAAACCAGCAAAATGAGACTTCACAGAGTCCTGTTTCAACTGTCAGGCTCAACAATGCCAACCCATCTAAAGTGTCTGAAAACCAAACTGGGCTTTGACATCATGCACCAAGCTAAGCAGCATCAATTCTCTTCTTCAAGAGCCTGACAGACTCGGTCTGTTCTTCCAACAAATCTACTCATCTATCTGTACTGATCACTGCTCTGTCACCAAGGGTGAAAAAGCCTGCTTAACAAAACCTGAACAAATGACTGCAAACTTTGACAGGTTTTTAAAGCTGACGATTCAGTAGCCATTTGCTCTCTGACCTTCATTAGAATTTTTTTTCATTCTCATGTTGCAAAAATCTATTATGTTACTGACTGAAGCTATTAGTCACTAGAAAGCCACTACCATGTTCTCCAAACTGGGGAATCATTATCACCATTAATTTCAAAGGACAGCATTAAAAGAGACAATATTCAATACTTTACTCACTAATCCCACTGTAACTTCTACTATAAAAGCAAGCAGGTTATGCCAGCCTGGGTCATTTCTTCTGAATCATTTTATTTCCAGGGAAAACCTCAACAGTATCTAGGGCATCTGGGGATACCTCGGTGGAATTCAGAGTTCAAGGATCTGCTCTGTAGTACTGATATAGTGGTAGACACAGAGGGCACCTATTTCCACATTTAAAAAGATCAGTACTGATGCAATACAGGGAAACAAGGAAAGAGGCAGGGCATTCCCTCACAAAGATGTTATAGCTTAAACCTTTCATCCTACTCTATTTCATGTGCATTCTATTATCCTCTCCTCACAATGTTTCTGTATGACCTAAAGCATGGTCTACTTTTCTGTACTTTTATTTTTCTCATGTCAGGTTCATTTACTAAGTAAGGATGCTTTCATTTGCTTTACAAGATATCTGATAAAACCTCATCAGCTCTTTGGGTGCTATTCTTAGGATACGTGATGCCAAATGAATTGCCTGGAATATACAAATACTTATTAGTGCAACATTTCAGCTGTGGAGAAGGTTGCCACAGGACTTACAGAACAGCTCAGCAAAACAGCTGTCTTAGTCCTGATCCTAGCTTCTTTCTATACATTATGGGCTTGCTTACACAGGAAGCCTTTAAAGGGAAAAACAGTTTAACAGAAATAACACAATATCCCCACCTTGTAGTTACAAGGATTTTTGTATCCAAGTTGCAAACACTTACGCATGCACACACAGATATGTGCATATAGATATATATATACCTATCTAACATCAAATAGCACTGCTATAATCCATTTTTACCATTTCCAAACTATCCATGTTTTCAGTCATCCTAACTTCTAATTCCAGTTCAGTACCTTGAAGAAAATAGATTAAATTTCAAAGACACATACTTGGAAAAAAAGTTGGAGGGTTTTTTTTGTAGCCATCTGTTTAGGTCCACCTATTTCTATTATAAAGTGCTAGCCCAGTACACTGCAGAAAAGTGCAGCTGGGAGAGATGCCCACTGCAAGGCTGCCTAAGTTGTCCCATAAGTGCAAGACAGCATCAATGGTAATACTATCATCCTAGATGGATGTTTGTCTAGTCTGTACTGTAATATCAGTAACAGTGAGGATTTCACAGCATCCACAGATATACTATCCCAATACTTTTCTGCTGGTATCATTTGAAAGGGGAGTTTGGGTTTTCAGTTGGTTTCTTTTCTCTAATTTGTACCCTCAATCTCTTTCAGTGAAAACAATGCAAGCTTTAAGGAAGTCCTTAAAGACCAGGGTTGTGCAAAGGGTACATGAAATGAAGCACTGTGGTGACTTTGGAAAAAAATCCCAAAACAAACTAATTGTATTTCTGGCCTGGAACTTCTGCCAGGAGGTGGGAAAACAGAAAACTGAGAATGTCTGAGGAGATGTCCTGTGGACCTCAAAACTAAGATGAATAGAACTCAAAGACTGTGGAAGTGGTAGGTAGGAATTGGGGAGCCAGGTTACGAGCTCCTTTGAGTCTGTGCTTTTTATGTAGGTAGAATGTCCTTGCCTTTATAAGTCATGGTACTCAAAAAAGAAGATAATAGTGTCTTGGAAGTGAGCTTTAACAGTGACACACATGATGGGGTGGGGGCAGTGTATCTAATGGAGAAAGAAACTACTCTCTGCTAATCCATCTCACAAAGCCTTGAATAACAGGGCTTTGTTAATATACAGCAGGCTTGGAGACATCTGTAAACAAGATTGCTGAAGAAAAGCAAGTAGCTCCAAGGTATAATTTATTCTGTTTTCCCACAAACATGCTTCCTATTGAGACGCTGTATTTGGGATAATGGTCTATGTCCTGAGAATATTGAAGCAGTCCTTGCCAGGTACGTCCCAGTAGTAAGAGGAGCTCAGCTCTTGTATTCCAGAATTTCAGCTTTCAGTCAACATAGATCCTCAAAGATAGCAAGGAAATAGTGAACAAGACAGTGGGATTCTAGTGCTGCCACCCACTTTTCATCTGGGAGAAGCACAGGTGCTCCTGCACTACAGGACATGGTCACGGTCCCCAGTGGAGGCACTTGCTCACCAAAGGACCTGCATCTCCCAGAAGTTTAAAGAGAAGAGCTAAACTGGGCACTCATTATCCTACTGAACCTAAGCCTTGGTAATTTAAATTATTCTTCTTTAAAGAAGAATATGGTCCCATAGTGTGCTAAAAGCAATCAGTGAACAGGCAACCTAGGTACTATGTATTTCAAATTTAATATAGCCATTTTAGTTACTTTGAAAGACTCTTGTCCATGTTCAGACTAATCGCAAATGGAGAAGATAGCCTCTATAATAAAGCTGTTTATCTGAAATTAAAAATTGGATTAATTTTTCTTTCCCTCCTACATGACTGGAACCTCATCCAACTTCTAGCACCTTCCAAACCCATTTCTAATTGAGACATTTGCAGTGAAAAAAAAAAACAAAGAAAATGTCGCAATGGCAAAAGGTGCACAATTAGCAAACATAAAGACATGCATCTCTCCACAAAACTGATACATTCCAGGCAGGAATTCCAGTTCTCAAATGGATCTACTGAGTGGGTGAACTGCCCAGCAGAACTCTGTCTGCTGTTCAGAGGCAATAGATCCATGCCCTTATCTGTGGGACTGCAACAATAATAAATAAACCTGTTTTTCAGTGCATTAGCTTATCCTGCACCACTGCTTCCCTACTAAAGGAAGGACTGTTCTCCATAATACAAAAAGCTATTACGGATTTACTATGTGAGCAAACCGATATGCTGAATAACTTCTAAGTAGGGAAGATGAATAGCAGCTCTATGGACTTCCAGAGTAATCAAAGCGGAAATAAACATTCATTTATAACATTCAGCATTTAGCTATAATCTACTGGTAATGGACACAAATAAGATTTCATACATAACAGAAGAAATAGCACCAAGTATTCACACAACTTCTGGCAATAAGATAATTAATCAACTACAAAAATGAAATTATACCTGTAAAATCTTCCCCATCAATGTGCTGGCTGAGGGGAGCAAGGTATGGAATGGGGGTGAAGATGAAAGGGAGAAAAAATACCACCAGCCAACTAAAGAGATTCCTTTTAGCATCTTGGCATAAAAGTGGTAAATTCAGCGCCCAAACACCTGACACTGAAAGCATTACTTTAAAGTACACAGTGACATGCACAGAGTGACTTCTGACACAAACAGACCTCTTCATAACAAATCTGAGGAATTATGCTCCAAAATATTCATGAACTGACTGAACCAAGTCAAATAACCCTTGGTCATGGAGCTTATGTATCAGAGCTTAAAATACACCTGTGCAGAGTTCAGTTTAGAGGCAGATAAGTGAAGTGAGAAGGAAGACAGCAATAAAGATTTTAATCCCCATTTTTGCTAGGTCACCACCTGCACCCAGGAAAGAGCACAGCAGCCATAGTCCTGCAGCTGCCAATGCTCCTTTTGCAAACAAGGGTGGAGTAACACATAGCTGCTCTTGAAGCACTGGCAGAGGCCCCTGATTTTACTTGTTTGCACCACCTAAATGGAGAGCAATCTTAAACCGAGCATGTAGTATTTTTACTTTAACTTCTGCAACTGTTTGTGGAATACTTGGTGCCAGGCCCCATCTTTTTTCTTCTCCTTTAAAAAGAAGCACTTAGAAACACAGAAATCTAACCTCCCTACCCTGCTAAAAAAGAAGCATGTATGACCAAGGTTGGGTCCAAAGTCACTGCAATCATTGCAAGGCATCCTTTAACTTCTACTGCCACAAATTCAAGCTTGTTGGTGCTTAGTTTGAAAATAAAACTTTGTAGCTCTAAGCAATAGGTTCTGCTGAACCAATATTATGGCCTACTAAGTACTAAACAGCATTTCATTAGCAAGATAAAAGTGACATCTATCTTTTCAGCATCCTTCCTTCAAATTCATCAGTTAAACTAATGCAGGTGATGCTTCTTCACATACACTGATTTGAACAACAGCAGGACAAGAATGGCTATTCACAGGATCAGACCCTAATATTCCAACATAGCTAATTCAGGCTTAGCTGTTGTTATATCTAAGTAATGATATGTTGCAAATTTAAAGACTTTCCTACTCTACAATTCCCAGGGGCAAGTTAATTTGTTTTCAGGGAAACTGCCTAAAGATTTTTGGAATCCCCACCAGGTTTTAGCTTTACTAGGACTAACCCAATATGACTATACATAGGACTTCTAGCATGTTGTTCTAGAGGTCAGGAAGATTTCAATAATCAGAGACTCTGATATTCAGGGCTAGATGGAAAATCTCTGGCAAATGGAGGTAGTACAAAGCAGCAATCAGAGCAGCTTTTCAAGAGATCTAAACCCCACACCTCATACTGCTTCTTTTCTATAACAGCAAGGGAATTAAAAAGTGCCATGGCTGTCTCCCTTGTATGGCATCACCAGGAAGGAAGGGAATAACCATCTGTGTTTGGAGTATTAACAGAATCTGAATTCTGATGTTCCCTGAGAAGACTGCTGAGGCAAACAGAATGACACAGCTCTCTCTACCTCAGTACCCAGTGCAAAGTGAAAAGGACATCTACAGGCTGCTCTTAAACTAACTGGGGTACAATTATAAATCCTAATCTTGTAACACACGCTAAGTTCAAGAGCTGAAGAAATGACAATGTATAAACTCCAATACTTGCAGTCAGAGAAGGTTATGGGCGAAGAATGACAAGCATTGAAGAAATGCATAAGCTGCTCTGTAAAAGAGCAATCTATTAAGGGCTTATATTTTGGACAGTTCAAGAAACACAGGGGGAAGTGATTACTGCTCCTTTAAAGGAACAATGCAGGAAAAAGAAAGGCAATTTAAGCCTGGAGGAAGCTGATATAGAATGCCAGCTGAACTAGAAAAACTATGGAGGCCCCTGGGATTGCTGGAGAGATGGAAGAAGAGTTTCAGTTAGGTAATTAGAGCTTCAATAGAAGAATAAATACTCCACAGGCAATCCACAGGTTCTTCTCACCTCTCGCCACTTCTTCTCTCCAGCAGTGACAGCTGCTTGTGAAAGCAAAGGGAAAGGTCTCTCTCATTCAACTCATTAGTTAGTAATCCTCGCTGGTAATGCAACAAGGAGCACAATACCAGGAGGAGCTGCCAGCCCTTCCCTCCACTGCTCTGAGGCAGAACTCAGGGCTCCGGGCCTCACAGGCACTCACCCTAGTAACAGCAATGCAGTGGTGGAGCCAAAGGCCACGAGTGCATTTTGGGAAGAGAAAAGACAGACCCCAGGGCAGGGGAGGAATGCTCACATCACTTTTTTCTGCATTTTTCTCCTGCCCCCCTCCTGGCCCCAGAGGGAAAGAGGCTGCTGCTTGCAGCCAAGGTTCCTGGAGCAGGAGGTGATGCCTTGCTTCATTCCTTTAGGAATGATCCTAAAGGAGCAGAAGGAAGGCAGTGATGACAGTGATCCACTGAGGATTCACTACTTCAGCTTTTTTCTGTGACAGTGAGGTCAGTTACCAATGGAAGCATGTTGGGTATCAATGTCGTAAGCTGAAAGTATACTTTTCTCCTTTGCCCTGTAATGATGAAAAAACATAAAATAATCTTTAAAGCTGCATTTTGTAAATGGAATTGGAGTTACATTAAGACTGCCAAACGCAATAGAGGAACACTAATACAGCTTTCTTTTGAAACAGCATTTAAAAGCATTTTAGAGGGGGGAGCAGCTTGCAACATTTAATGCTTATGAAAAATTAATTTATCATTTCAAAGCTCTGTCCAGAACTTTATCAGCCTATGTGGGAGAGTGGATCCTCACATACTATGAAATGAACTCTAAAGCTCTTGCTGCTTTAGTAACTCTACTTTGATACTGTAAATATATTACAGATAAAATCTTGTTCATTAGGGATGAAGAATACTACACACAGCTCA
>JAVJIA010000031.1:0-14734 GCA_035593285.1 Micropsitta bruijnii | reverse complement strand
GAGACAATGTTAACTGCTATTGACTTCAACAAAAACTGTTCTATCATATTTTTAATCACACCAAGGTCTATTTGGAAAGGCATTCTGTTTAAATCTATAGGCACTTTGAAAGCCCTTGTTGATCCAACTGCTAACTCAAGAGCAAATCTAGAACTTGAGATGTTTAGAAACTTTTCATTCAATAATTGCAACTCAGAACAATTCAGTGTATTTGGATATTGTAATTCTAGTATTCATTCATAGAAAAAACATATAATACCTTTATTTTCAAAAGCTGAAAAATGATGTTTTAAGAACATTTACCTCATAACATATGGGTTGCATCTGTGATTTTATAAAGAAAGTGAAAATTGGCTAGATCACCAGGCTTAAAGGGTTGCTATCAAATCCAACTGGAGTCCATATCCCTCAGGCATCAATATGGCTTAGCGCATTCATTAATGGTTTGAACAACAGGACAGCATGCCCCTTGGCAAGTTTGAAATGGCATCAAATTCATAGGAGCTGCTAAGAAAGACTGAAGGACAAGGCTTTTACTCGCAGAAGACCTGGAGAAACAGACTGTAAGATACATGAAAGTTCAATAAAGGCAAAATCTAAATTCTGCACTTGGGACAGATTAATCTCATACACCAGTACAGGGTGGGTACCAGTGTACTGGGAATAGCTTTAGTGAAAAGGACCTGGCAATCCTGGTGAACAAGGTGAGCATGAATCAGCAGTATGCACTTGGAGCAACAAATGCCACTCTTACCCTTGGACATAAGCAAGAGTCTCAGGCTCAGACTGAAGTGGTTGTTCTCCTGTATACAGTAATAATAAAACCAAATCTTAAGTACTATGTCCAGTCTGGGGCTCTCTAATCGATGACAGACATAGATAGACCCTGCTGGAGGGTCTGGCAGAGGATGACAAGACTGCTAAGGGGCTACAGCAAGGGAAGGTTAAGAGAGCTGGGATGTCCAGTCTGCTGTCTTCAAATATCTAACGGGAGGGCACAGAGATGCACAGACAGGATAAGAGGCAATGGACACAAGACACGGCAAAGGAAATGCTGATTAAATAGTAGGGAAAAAAGAACTGATAGCAGTCCAGCTGTAGAACCGGTTGCTAGAAGAGGTTGTAGAATCAGCATCCCTGGATGTATTTAAAGACTTGACTGGGAACCTGACCTAAATGGGTTCTGGTTTGAGCAGGAGATTGAACTAAATGATCTTTGAAGTTCCCTTTCAACATAAAACATTTTACAGTTCTATGGTTTTATTCTCAGCTCAAAAGTGACCATGGAAAATAATCACTAACTTGGTCAGTTCTCAGCCAGACATTCACAGAGTATACCTCACACCAACTACAAGTATTCAGGTATTTTTGTTAACACCATGGCTGTGTTACATAATGTCACACGTTCACTGAAGTAACTGGGCCCATGCCAGTATAAACTAACAAATAATTAGCGCTCACACTTCAGTTTTATATGTAAAAATTTTTCACAGAACACAGTCTGCTATCAATTTAAGATTAAGTAAGTTCTCATTACATAACTTTTTCCACTGTAGGAATCTGCTTTAAAAGGACAAATTTAAAATCAGAATTACATTTCCTTTCACTTGTTAAAATCTGCAAAGATAATGATGAAATATCTGGGAGGAACAGATTATCTTCACTACTTAGAAACTTAGCACTAACTCATTTCAGTGTAAGTATCTGAATGTTTAGACGTTCATATACATAGTTAATTTTTTTTTCATTCAATGTGAAATCAGCAAAGGAATTTATCTTCTTTTCATCAATTGTAAAGGCATGCAGGCAACTTTGCTAACATGCAAATTTAACGGCAAAGATACTTGGTTTCATCATTACATTCAGACTTCAGGTTTTAATGGCATTAGGAAATGAACAAGAAAAGCAAGAGAAAAATACTATTAGCACCCACAGAGCTGTTCATCTGCTTCACTTTCTTTCACGACAGCAAGCAGTGGAAGGAGCAAGATTAAAGCACAGAGTATGGATATCATTTTAGAGCTATTCAAATACAGAGAAGCTAAATGATCATACCTCAGCTGTACATGCCTATTGCAACTCAAGTTTCACTTCCCAAATATACTGGGTTTAAAACAGAGCAGACTGCAGTTTTGATAACATCTGCTACAACAAATAACAAAAAAAAAAAAAGAGTGTGAAGTCTGATGAATGTTTAAACAGAACATTTTTTATGGATCAGCTAAATCTTTTCTGCTTTTTAATTAAAAGTAAAGAAAATGGAACTTAATTATCCTGTAAAGATTAGCTTGTGGGCATCTTCCTGTAAATTACTTCTAATTGAAAGCAAATTGTCAAGTGACATTCAAAGTACTGTCCTTTAAAACACAGCTGTTCTATTGCTGATTTCAGTACATTACAGTGCTTTCTTGTTACAGTAAGGCATATTTGAATATTTTAACAATTTGACTGGTTGGTTTTGTATGGATTTCCATTTAGTATATCTTAATCACATTCCCTCCTCCAAAAATCAGAAGTAATATTAGCTACTTTGTTGCACCAAATATCCAAAGCAATTTCTCTTTGCCTTTCAATTTGAAGCTTATCAGTTAACTATTGATCAGCACATGGCATAGGTAACTGACCAGTTCTGGCTGATAGCCTGCTACCTAACCTGCTAGCTAGATTATTCTTACTACCGGGAGCCAATTTTAGCAAAATCATTTTAAATATTTAAATAAATTTCAAGTGTTTCTATTGTGTCAACTACAAACTGCCAGTTTGCAATCTATTTCGTTTAGCTACTTACAAACTTATAAATTCTTGAAACAATATTTGATATACTTTCATTGTAGATCATCAGTACTTCAAGAGCAAGATAAAACTATGGTACATTAATACAAGTTTATCAAATATATTCAATTGTTTTGATAAACCACTTAAATGTGACTTATCATTCTACTTGGAACTACAACCTCAACCCAAAATCCTGTTACTGTCTTTTATTAGATCTTCCTTGAGATAGAAAGATTTCATTTGGATGGAGTAGATTTCAGGCTTCTCCTTACACATGTGCTTATCTACTTCAGAAAAAAAAGTTTTATATCCTACAACCATAAACAAAGCCAGAAATAAACAGAAGTGAATTTCATATTTCTACAAAAATTACTGTAACATTTGGCATTTGTGATCCTTCCACTTTCACAATCTTTTTTGTCTACAAGACTCTAAATTTACATATTTCTCTGTGACAGTGAAAAGACAGTCGTAAAACTTTATATGAAAATTGTAATTTCATATAAATTCATATAAATTTCATATTCATTCATATAAATTCATTCATTTCATATAAATTTCAGAAGTGGCCTTAGAATGGTGTTTGGACATGTTTGTTTTAGAGGGCAAGAAGTACTTTTTTCATATTAATTAGAGCTGTGACATGACCAACTGCAGTTTGCCAGCACAAGGCTGATGGTGGAATTGAATCCCCATATGTGGTACAGGGTGAGCTGGAAGGGACAGCTCAAGGTACCATTTCTTTTTTTCTCAGAAACAGCTGCACATGTAGCCTAGACTTTTTTTTTAAGAAAATGGTGGTATCACTGGGGACCAACTGCTTGTGAACCACTCACAATATTTTCCCTTCTCTTTTTATCTCCAGAATGTACAATGCATGCCTTGTGGCTCTCAGCCAAATTCAGACTCGTGTGTGCATCAAGGATTAACATTTGCCACACTAGAAAGGTACTTATGAACATGCTATGTCATCACTGGATTTGGGGAAAAAGTACTCATTTCTCTTAGTTTAGTATAAAGTTGTAAGTATTAATCTAAAATCATGGTAAGAAAGAATTAAAAGCATAATTTTAGTAAGGTCTTTACAACTTAGTAAAATTAAATAAAAATTAAAAAAAGGATTTAAAAACATGCAGGCTAATTTTTATTGTATGTTGGTTTCCACTCCCCAAATTTAACATAGGGTTTTTATCCTCCCAACTGTAAGCAGAAATGATACAGGAAATAAAATCATCTTTCATTATGTCCTGAGATACACAGTCATTCATATTTATCATATCATAGTCATTCATATTTATCATGGGATTAAAATTAGAAAGCTATTATAACCTGCATAAAATACACATATGTGCCTAAGACATTAAGAACACCCAGTAAATTCTTAAAAACAGTCAGTCTCATCTGCAGATTGTATTGGAAGAACATCCTACGTGATCAGCAGCTAGTGCCAGCCATAAGAACACAGCTAATGTCCTCACAACCATTATGCACTGTAAGCACTGCAGCAGTCACCTAGCACAAGAAGATGAAGAACCATTGCTTATTTATTTTAGGGTAAAATTTCAAAATATAAGATACAGCAAAAAAGACCAGCAGTGGTTCTTGTTATGTTCTCTGAAGTAAATCAGTAAAAGTTTAAGTAATACATTTCATATCTTAGTGAAATTAGAACACTAGGAAAGTTCATTTTTGCCATGATGTTACTACTGAGACTCTTTAATGCCTCAGACACCTTGACAGAAACACATGTGCCACCTAGGTGTGCCTCAGCAGCCTCATCAATACTGTCTATGGCTGTGCCAACAGACTCCTCTGTAGGCTATGGTATCTACTGGAAGACAGGCAGAATAGAACACTGAAGTTGAGCATACACATCATTTAAGATCATTATTCTCCTAAAAAACAAAAAACAAAACCAACAAAAAAACCCCAACAAACAAAAAAACAGCTCCCGAGAAGATCACCTCACCTTAATATGCTCTTCTGACATTCTCACTTCAACATCTCACCTTTAATTTTCCCTTTTTCAATGTGATATCCAAAACAGTACATTCAGTGCAATGCACTTAAAGTACAGACAGAGGGAAGAAGCTGAACTTTGTGACTACAACAAACATTTATTTTTTTTTTTATGTTTTAATTTGTAAATGTCTGATTGGTTTCTGCAGTAATATTCTGCATAATCCTCTGCCAAAACAGTTAGGCATTACTCTTGTTCTGACATCTATCATGAAAAGAAGACAGGAGACTGATAATGCACATTAAACAGACAGAGGTCCCCAAGAGTTTCATGGAGAGGTTCTCCAGGACCTATGGGGAAATATCCTTTCTTAACAGATGTTATAACAAAAAGTAACAACAACAACAACAACAAAAAAAAAATAAAACAAAACAACCAAGCAAACAAAAACCCCACACACCTCAATAGAGACCAAGATCCCTGTCATCACAACTCATCTGGGCCAATGAGGAGATTACAAAAAACAAACAAACAAAAAAAAAAAACAAAAAAAACCAAAAAAAACCCCTGACAAATTATTCAAACCTGGGGAAGAAGGAAAGTTATGAACAGAAGAATCCCAAAATTCATCCCAAAATTTCACCACTGGTCGAAAGTAGCACAGCATACTTGTATATAAATGGTGCCTGAGTCACTGAATGTATCCTGGAAATCCTTGAGGAGCTTTCTTACAAAAAACACAGTTAACACAGGATTTAAATTTAATTTCTTTGTGATAAGCCAGAAACTTTTTACCATCCCTATTTAAACTTTTCCTAAGGGGCACTCCATTTCTCATTCATGGAAAAATAAAAGTAAAATACATATATACATATATATTTTTTAAGAAAGATTCAAACTTTAGACTGTAGACTCATGACAATTTGTTTATAAGCAAATCATATCTACTAAGGAAAATTCATTTATTCTTTTTTTTTGCTATTACACACAGAGCCAATAGTAAATCACACAGCACAGCCAAATACGCACACTGTTTTCAGGAACCAAATGCAAGAGTAAGGAGCAGGTAAATCCCACAGATCTAGCACACAAAGTATTTACTCTTTAAGTCTCACTCAAGCTTATGAATTTATGGTTATTTCTTCCCTTTTCATGGGGGATTCTTTAGTACAGATATAAATACATCTATAAAAATACAAATCACTCCATGACTATTATTACAGCCATTATCACTCCTATATATTACCTGAATTACAATGCTATTTCATTTTATTTAACAAATTTACAAAATTATAAAACCACTTTTTTTAGTTTTGGTAAATGGAAACTGGGATTCTCTATGCCATTACACTATTTCCTGAACAGCATAGAGCTATGCCACTCTTGAAAAAAGCAGTATCACTGGACATGAATGACCACCAGCTTGAACATACCACAGATCCCATAAACCAAACTCCAAGCTCAGTCTTACATGGTACAACAGACTTTGCCATAGAGTTCTCCTATCTGCTGCTCTCATTTCAGTAAAAGAAACAATTGAGGCCTTTGATCTCTACAGGAAGCAGCTGATTTTAAAAAGGCAGATTTTCAAACATTTTCCACAGTTCCTCCAATCCAGACATCAAAAACATAGAAACAAGAAGCAGAAACAACACAGAGCTTTCAAAATGTGAAGTAGGTAAATTTTCAATAAAAACTACAAGTGTAGCAGTTTTCATACCAAAAAAAAAAAGAAAAAAAAAAAAAAGGTAGGGACTAAACCCAAGGTCTTCCCTATTTGGATTTGGTTTTACGTACAGTATTTTTGATATATTAATCCTACGTAAGACAGCAGCACAGCACTAAGGAATGTGCAAGCCTTAAATGCCTCTTTTCATTAAAGCCAGATCACTGAAATCCCTGTATCATACACAAAAATGCACTGATAAACGATTACACATACAATTCTGCTTCTGAAATAAAATGAAGCCAATAAATTAGGGCATGTCTATTGCAACCTGGCATCCCCATATTATTAACTTATCAGTGCTAACGAACAAAATTATTCAAGATTGCCTAGTAGAGGGGGGAAAAGAGGAAGAGGGTGAAAATATCCCACCCCTCTCTCCCCGAAGCAATCTCAAAACTCACTAAGAAATAAAAGATTCTAAAACTTATTTTTGTTTCTTTAGAGTAGCCTATCTGGAATCCTTCTAATATAAATGGACTTCTATGTAGGCACACGCAAATACACACACAGCTTCTGACACATCTAATTTATGGATTTGAAAAATGGGAGATAAAATTGCTGATACACAAGGATGAACACTTATTCACTCCTTATCCTAAGGTAGCTAATGAGAAGATGCTTCTCTTTGTGGCTTCATGCAAATGAGAATTTGAATATTTCAGGAAAACTTTTAATGTTAATTAGAATTATTAAATACATCCCAGTTTTACATATGCAAAACCTCTTTTTAAGCTGAAATATCTGGCTCTTGTACAGTTTTTTTAAACAACATTAAGCTGAACATTTTAAACATATACAGGTAATATTTTTCATCTGACTTTTATTCATGAGTTGGATATAGATAAAAGAGTTCTCACATACATTATGATATTTCAGATTTCACTTCCTTTGCAGAATTGAAAGGAATTCATGTCATGCTAGCACCTGTGATATTTAATTACAGGCTGCATCCTAATATTAACATTATTATTAGGTGCCAAACACAATGTAACAACATAGTACAAACTATTGATTTCTTTGGAAAGTTACGTTCTTTGCTGCAGAAGAAAACAGAAGCCCCCCCAAGTAAGATCCTCAGAGAATGAAAATATGTTAATATCAAGTAAAATAGATCTACGTATTTTTTTTTTTGTTTATACATATGTTTGGTTTGGGGGGGTTTTACATGACTCACAATATCAGGATTGTCTCTGTAAAAAGTTAGCATAATGAATTTTAAGATACCATGAAACTGAAACTTCAACTGGATGTGTAGAGATAATCTGAAATTCAGATTATCCTTCAAAAAGTCTTCCATCCTATGGAACTCTGTAATGCTCCTTTACAGGAAATTAGTACCCAACAAGTTCTTACAGGCATTTACACATCCACTCCTACACTGCAGAGATTTTTCTGTGCCAATCTTCCAAGGACAACAGGCATAACAGGTTGCAATATGGCAAACGATGCAATAATTCTCAGATTTAAAGCTGAAACAGAATCAGGACTAGAATATCCTCCATACGGACTGGGGGGGGAGGGGTGGGGGGGCAGGATTCTACTCTAATTCTCACAAATTGCCAAAGTATTTTTTTTTTCAGTGTTTCTACACTTACCATATTTCTTAATTACAAAGTAAAAACAATAATTCAGTAACCTAAAATAAAAGACTGTGGTCAGAATTCTTCAATGTCATTTTCCAAATACATACATGTGACACATGGGGAAATTACTGAGCATTTGAGCACATGAAAAAAAAAAAAAAGAACTTGCATTACACCTGATTCCTGAGCTACTATTAACTGCAAAAAGGTTCTGTTATCATACTTTATTATAGGCCAATGTCTACTTCATTAAACAAAATGCTGCTTATGCTGTCAAGTTTAGCCATGTTTTGTATGTTAAATTCTGCTCACAGGAGGTAGCTTTTTGCTACATTAACCACTATTTAGGCAGACATTCCTCATACTTCTACCCACAGAGCCAGGCTGCATTAAGAATATTCCTTTCGAAAATTCATTTTCACATGATTCACCTCTCAGCCTGAAGTGTGATTCCTGTGCTATGAGAAGAAACAGATGCATACAGCAGTCAAAGAACCATACGGAATCCCTTCCTCTCTTCGAAGAAGGGTTTACATTCACAGGTGAAATTTGTACGTGCTCCTTCTAACAATGCAAAAGAACTTACTTTTTTTTCCACAATCTCGAAGTACAAGTATAGCAAAAGATATAGTTCACTCAAAACCACTGAGTGTATGAATATGTAAACACAATGTGACAATTAGAAAATATTTTTCCCAGATTATGCAAACATCATAAATTCTGAATTTTTAAGGACTGAACATGCTTGCTTCCCATCCCATTTCACCTTCTTCCAAAAGTACATTCTTTTAGTAACTTTGATCTGTAATATTGAGAAATAACTTCCTCTCAGAAGGATTTCAGGCAAAAAAGAACCATGATAAAACCTGCATTTAGTTTATATGTTTTTCCTAATATGGATATCTGAAAAAACCCTTCAGGTTTTATAACTCTTTTTTTTTTTTTTCTAACAAAATAACTTGCTATATTTAGCAATATATTTGTCATATAACAATTTAAATATACTCCCAATATTTAAGCAGATAATAACAGCTGTCACAAATATTGTGTGCTTTTTCCTACGCAATCATGTAAAATAGCATGTAACTTACTTCTCAAAAGTATGAGTGCAATTAAACTTTCCCGCTGTTCATTAGCACAATGATTGACAGTTAAGTAGGACAGTTTGACATATAAGGACAGCCTTAAAACACACAAAAAATATCACTGAGTAATTACATAAACATTCGATAACTCCAAATTAACACACAGTAACAGTCATCCTCATATATAAGTGGGAATATACATGATGGGAGAAAGTTCAAATTGGTTATCTGTACCTTGGAAGTAAGAAGTAAGTGCTTGTAGCTGAAGGCTCACCTTTGGAAAGAATAAAAATAAAAGGACAGCTTACATTCCACAGCCCAGCATGTTGTTCTGGGTTCCATATATTTTTTAAACCCCACAACATTCACACACAAAAAGCCCTAAACAAATAAACAAAAAAGAAAACCAACAACAAAAAAAGCAACAAAAAAACATACACACTTCAGAGTTCAACACTGATCTGACTACTAGCCTGATTTTTGGGCGCCTGTTTGCAGATGCGGTAGAGTTATCAATCCGAACAGACACACAATCCGGGTCCAATGTCACTTCTCCTCATTATGTTAATAGTTAATACATGCAAATGAAAACACTCTAGCAATTTGATTTCTTTGAAGATAGTTTGCATATTGTCTTAGCCATAATGACTGTACACTTCTCTCAGCCTCGATTTATGCAAGGGTAGTTTAGTTCATTTTTATCAGCTCAAGTTCATTTTGGCTGCTATTGGAATGTATGCGTGTGTTTCTTTTTTACCTTTCACCTAATTACCATTCAGGTACCATAAGCAGAATTTTCATGCTATTGGTGTTTTTCTTAATTAAGAAACAAATGAATTCTCCCTAGCAAAAAAGATGGAACAACAGAATAAGATGCCAGAGGCTGATGTTCTGCTTCTTAATTGAAGCTGCTTCATTGTTAGGTGTCTGTTATGAGGGGGCAGAAGTGCCATGAGTTTATTGTGAACAGTATAAAAATAAAAGCATAAATAATACTTTTAAAATTACAAATGAATACAGAAATATTAGCTTTACTGGCATGACTGAACAAAAATGTTTTCCTTTAAGAGAGTAAGTTCTTCAAGTATAAATTATTCTTCACATCTGGAAAGCCCCAGGTTCTAATCCCAGCCCAGAGTGAATCCTTTCTTTTCCCTTTGTCTATTATCTGCACCCTGCTTGTGTGCTCATGTTGCTCAATTAAGGACGCAGCTGAAATTAACAGTGAGAGGAATTTTGTTTCTTTTTCTTCTTCCTTTCAGCAAAGTAAGTCTCTCTCCCTCTCCCACACCCCTTCATCTTCCTCCCTCCTCCCCATTTCTAAATTGTTCTTTCCTGCTTTAAGTGACAGGTTTTCCCATGCAATCAAAACAGCACCAGCCCTGTAATGAAGAAATTCATGACAGTATGCTAGTCAGGACCATATTCCCTCACAGTCATTCAACAAGAAATTTAAAACTTCTAAAGATCAAGGCCTTTTAATAATGTTGCATTTTTTTTTTAAACACACAGCCCATATATTAAGGGTCAGACTCCCACTCCCCACACCACACACCTCTCCACAAACCACATGGCACATGCCACAGGAGAAAAGGGGAGATGCTGACAGGTCACTTAGTCCTAGAATTTAGAACTGTAACACAAGGTTAGACATCAGCTTCAACTGTAACAGCTTAAATGCAGAGACCACTACTGACATCGTATTTGTAATGAATATACATCAACTGTCTAAAAACTAGAAAGCGAGTATATGACAGAGACTTACGTGAAGTCAAGATTAAATCCTACCACTCCTGGACACATAATCTCTATCTGTTTCCATAGGAAGTATAAGAATGCAAGAACTACAAAATCAGTATCTCCCCACACCCTCAAGAAATTAACTCACTTTTCCATTCATACACTTTTCCATTATGTAAAAGGGGAATGCCAGAAAAAGTATGAAAAATAAAAATATTTTATAATACAGTATTGACCACAGATCAATTTTGAGATAATCCATATCATACTGAAGCACTGCATATGGTCTTGAAGAACTACAAATACGGCTGTTCCCAACAGAAATCGATCTTTTACAGAAAATCTTCCTATAGTTTCTCCATCTGCTTTATGTATGGTTGTAAATCACAAAATATCAAATTTATTTTCTGTTTAATCAATACTATATACAGTGGGTTTCATCAATATTAATATTAAACTGATGTACCTGTTGATGTAAAGTATGTGTTGTAAGGCTGTAATAGATGTATTTTGAAATGGAAACTATGGATATGTGTGAGGACATTTTTCCTCCCACTTCCTTCCTTAGAACATTTGCTGGAGGTTGCTTTTTTTTCTCTCAGCCAGAGAAAGCTAGATCCAACACATAAAGCAATTTAAAAGTATGTTGCTTCTATTTATAAGTCTTCACTTTTTCAAAGAAAACTACTATAATTTCAGATTTTCTTTTCCTCTTAAAATATACAAAGATGACAAACATCATGAAGAAATCAAAGATTCAATTTTGCTCATTTTTCTACTGATTTTATATGTGCAGTTCCTTAACCTTAACTGTTCCTGTTTTATACCATTTTCAGTGAGAACAAAATCAAGCCTCATGAGCCTGAATGTCACATAGAGCTATAATCACCGCTCACCAAAAAAAAAAAAAAAAGAAGCTGTCAAACTCTGCTGGTTGTCTTTGTACAGCAAACAACAAACCTCAGTTCTTCACGGACTGGGATCCCTCTTTCTGCATCTCTGCTGCAGTCTCAACTTCATTTTTCCTCTCAATCAGTCTCTGACCTCCTCACATGGCGTCCCTGCCAAATTCTTGGCATTGGAAGTGAGGGGGAAGAGGCCATACCATACGCGTGTTGATAATGAGGAGATAGAAATAGAAAACCAGCTGGATTGTCCTAATAAAGTATGTCTGGGATTCAGAGACACAACAACTCCCTGTTCAGGTCGCTCTTCAGCATTTTAACCCTTTCCAATCCAGCTTGACCTTTCACTGATCTCCATTAAATTATTAAATGAACATTTAATATGAAATTGTACTGGAAAAAATCACTTTGATTTCAATGAAACCTGACCTGCTTCTGTCTAACTGTATTTTAATTATGTCATTTTTGCCTGACACATTCAAGTCGGCCCTGAAAGATTTTTCTGCTCATTGTTTTTCTCCTTTTCTATTATATTAAAAATGCCAATACTGTTGTATTTGATCTCTGTTCTATTGCTGAAGTATGCCTTGGCTGACTGATGCAAATTAAGAGCTTTTTAAATCTCTAGTGTAGTAAGTTATTTTCTCTTTACATCATTTACTGAGCCCTGGAAATAAAACAGGTGCTAATATATGCAAAAACAAACAAAGCAAAACAAAACAAAATAACAACAAAAAAAAAACAAAAAAAAACAAAAAAAAACCACGAAACAATAGCCACCCTTAATTTACTTACATCAGTGACCCCTTAGTGCTAAAAACCTCCTTATTTAAACTGTTTGAGTCAATCTTTTCCGGTATCATACTTTACTTCCCCATATTCATTATAATTCCTCATATTCATTATAGCAGTGATAAGACCTTCATCTCTAGTAACAAGTAAAATCAAGAAGGGAAGAAAATAAAATTTGTGGCTTTCATTTTGATTCACACTTCATATCTTTTTCACAGATCATTATCAAGTAAAAAGAGCTTATCCTTAAAGTCATAAAGAGGGTGTTCAAAACACCTTTTGTCACTAAGCTTATTTGCATTTGTTATCCATTCTCCAGTGACTGATCGTACAAAACAAAGATAGAATGCCTGATATAACACAACCATGAAGGACAGTCCTCGATCTCTTGAAAATTTGCCAGATTTCAATATAGCCTAACTTCAGCAACTTTGCTGAAAAATTGCAGTTACTCGTTTAGAAAAGAAGTATTCTGAAACTATTTATAGAAATTCTGAACCAAAAGTTGTGATTTCCCAGCTGTTTTGAGACAGCAGTACTATATCTGATGTGACAAGCTTTCATTATCTTGAAAACAAAACAAACCAGACTGGAAAAATGGCAAAGATACCATTAATGTTTTGTAGGGGGATCTTTTACATTCTAGAAATAATTTTCAGAAAAAGAAAAATAACAACTACCTTGCAGACAATAAAATAAAATTAAGGTCTTACCACTTACATTAATGAAGAACAGCTAATAAAACACTAGTACTCAATATTTGGAAACGTATTTCCTCTAACATAATACATATAAATACATAACAATACTTAC
Organism: Micropsitta bruijnii; assembly: GCA_035593285.1. Classification (NCBI taxonomy): domain Eukaryota; kingdom Metazoa; phylum Chordata; class Aves; order Psittaciformes; family Psittacidae; genus Micropsitta; species Micropsitta bruijnii. Next base: position 1,352 of record JAVJIA010000031.1, on the reverse strand, counting down.
ATTTCCAATCCTTCAGTCCCAGCCAGCAGACACTGAGATTTGTTTTTCCTATCTTCTACAGGCAATTTTGAAAAATACTCTGGAGGTCAAGTGGATGACCAAGAACAAGTGTCTTTTCCCACATTTACCATTCCCAAATTTACATTATCTACTTAAATGCTAACCAAAGAATCATAGAATAGTTAGGGTTGGAAAGGACCTTAACATCATCTAGTTCCAACCCTCCTGCCAAGGGCAGGGACACCTCACACTAAACCATTATACCCAAGGCTCTGTCCAACCTGGCCCTGAACACCGAAACAGATGGAGCATTCACAAGTTCCCTGGACAACCCATTCCAGTGCCTCACCACCCTTACAGCAAAGAACTTCCTCCTTAAATCCAGTCTAAACTTCCCCTGTTTAAGTTTGAACCCATTACCCCTTGTCCTGTTATTACAGTCCGTGATGAAGAATCCCTCTACAGCATCCTTGTAGCCTCCTTCAGACACATTGAATACTTCTGTTTCCTACACCAAACACATATGACTCTGAAATAGGTGAAAACTAAAACTCTTCCACTTGTTCTAGTGATGCAAAGTCTTGGCATATCCATGCTCTCATGTTGTAAAAGTTCTTGCATTTCCTCAGACTATGATTCTTCATGGAAATAACTGGTAATTACCCTGTCACCCCTTCACTTGGCTACAACTGTAGAGATATACTACAGTAGCAGGCTCTTGTTTAAAATGGCATCGACTCAACTGTAACTCCCAAAGGTCACCATCATTAAAATCTAGGGCATGAGTTTTACGCATGTCACTAAGATCATACAGATGAAGAAAATAATCTACAGGGAAAGAGATTTCAGGAGTTTCCAAAGCACTGGTTATATAATGCCTAAGCTGGTGGGGCTGCAGAAAACAGGAATGTATGGGAAAGAAAGGAAGAATTATGTCTGAGGTCAGGCAAGGCAAATAGCTCTTGTGTTGTGGGGTCAGGGCTGCCCCTGCTGCTGCTGCCGCTCCAGGGTGGCTGCTTTCCCCTTGGATATTTACTGGATTGCCAGGAATGGGAGGGAGGAGGCGGATGACAACATGTTTCCAGTGCCTTGCTTTGTACAGAGATCCTCAAGGCAGCGTGTGTGCGTCTGCAAAGGGCTCCGCGCGCTGCTTCCAAACAAGGATCAAGTACATTTTCCAAAGCATATTCTCCCCCATCAAACACTGCTCCGGCTTTGGAGGCCGGCCACGGCTCCGACACTCCTGTGGGCTCCTTACCCACATCCCTGTGCCAAGGATACCTTGGCAGGAGCCGCAGGTTGTGCTTGGCTTTTGCTGCGGAGAATGAAGCCGATGACACCAGGGCCAGGCT
>JAVJIA010000030.1:0-15048 GCA_035593285.1 Micropsitta bruijnii | reverse complement strand
GAGTTTTGCTGTAGGTACTTGCCAGCTGGTTCCATTTATTTTCTTCATTTTTCGTATTTTGACTGTAATAAATAATTAATCCATGGCTTTGTAACTTGCTGACAAATATAAATGCACTGCATTCCAACACAGTGTAACGTGTCACTCACAAGAGCCAACCTGCATGACACAGAAAAGTGATGCGCAGAAGGCTTTGGAAAGTAGGCTAATCATCAAGGTCACCCAAAAGAGCTCAGGGAAACAACTTCAAACTGTTCCTTAAGGGATACTCCTACTTGCTGTGGCCACCCAAACTGGGTTAATAACCTCAGATCTACACAGATCTAGTAGTCTTCCCACATGTTAGCTCAGGCCTTTACTCTTTTGTAGCTCCTTGCCTCCAAAATCCCACAGATATTTGGGAACATGGAAGACAAAACCTGGAGCATTCATTACTCAGAGCACTTCCCCTACTTTATAGGTCTGAGAATCCAAATCCCAAGAAACCCATTTTTTTCTTCCAGGAAAAGACCAAATGGACAGCAAGGAGGAAGTCAGTAGCAGAAGAGACAAAGAAGACTGAGCTAGGCAACAATTAGTCCAGGCAAGACCAATGTGTTTCAGAAGGGGCAGGACAAGAAGACAAGAAAATCCTCCCACCTTTGGAAAAAGGTGACTAGATAGTTGGCAGCAGTGCTAGCAGCAGCAGAACAAGAGCAGTGACAAAGAATAGAGGCTGAATGCCAAGGTTCACAGCAAGAGTAGCAGAGTGCTGCAAGCTGCCATCAAATAGCAACGGGCAGAGCAAAGGTGGGAGGTGGAACCGTGAGATTACCGGAGAGAAACACCGTACGGACAGCTCTCTGAGGGCAGCCACACCATGGGATCAGGTGAATGGTACCGAGCGCCAGCGGCAATTCTAAAGGAAGATCTGCTGTGGAAGGCATTGCCTCAGCTTTTTAGATTGAGAACAGACATCTGCTGAGGCTCTCTTGACCATCTGCAGATGTTTGGTTTTCTGACATGCGTTACTAGTTATTAGGAATACACATAAGGCTGATTCTCTGTTCTGACTGAAGCTGAACTACAAACATGGGAAGTCTCATAGTATTTTCACTTTGTTTTCTCTACGCATATTTTAATCTATTTATTTCTCATTCTGTTAAGGCCGAAACCAAGGACAGAATGAGGGTGTACAAACCAAAAATACATACTAATCACAAAGACTGTACAGAGGAGCACAACAATCCCAAGGAGGCTGTGAAATGAAGGCCCGTGGCCCACAAAATGCTCACCTTGGTCATTTTAGAAGTATTTTTCAGCTCCAGTCCATGCATAGAAAGCACTTCCCCACGTTACACTCTTTAAACCCCCATGCACGCTGCCGCCCCGCACAGACACCCTCAGAAGGAAGTTAGCTCCCTGACCTGCACGGGCTCGGGAGTCAGCTGGACAGCATGCTGCATACGCTCACTGTGGTGATGCCTGGACTCCTCCTCGTAGATCACATCCCTCTCGTGCTGGGGAAGGTTCAGGAAGCGGCGAATGGTGCAGAGGTTCTCCCAAAGGGTGCGGTTTTCCGGGCTTGGGTTTTCTTTCCAGCGAAGCAGCTCACACAGCCAGCCCTGCAACGGTAGGGTCAGCACAGGTAACTCACCGAGCTCCAAGGAACCAGATGCGAGTGGAAGGTCAGCTGGACTTAAAGTTCTGTGCTACAGGTTTTGCTGGCCTCATCCCAGAGCTTCCACCCCCCGCCCCAGCCGCCCTTTGGTCTCAGCAAATCCTTGATGTATTATATTTCCTGCAAGTGGGAGAAACAGAGACAATCAGTAGCACTTAACAGGAACCAGGAAGCACAGCATCTTGCTGCCTGTCATAATCATACCATGTTTCAAATGCTTGGGTATAAATGTATTTGCTATAGAAAGCCAGAGTTGAAATAAGGGTGCATCTCCACTTCTGTTTCAAAGCCCCTTTATTTCTTCATCCAAGAAAGAGAAAACGAGGCGTAACCCCCGAGACACCCTCATGGTGAGGGTTGCAGCTGCAGAACTAGAAATTCAACCACTACTGAAAATGTTTACAGGAAGACACTATCAAGTAAAGATCTCTGATCTGCTGTCACTTGGGTGCATCAACGCCCCCAGCTCTGAACCCCACTAAAATTTGACAGCTTTAAGTAATGAAATGGCCACTTAGAAGATGGCATCTCCCAGAAAGGGAATCCTCCGCTGTTTAGCACACAAGCAGCAAAGAGGTTCCTGCAGAAGTTACTGGAGAGATCAAGATGCTAGGTGAAAGCAATCTGAAACCCAACTGCAGATCATAACAGTGGTCAATTTTATTCCTGCTATCTTGTTTTAAGGCTAGTGTGAAAGGCCTTCAGAAAGGTCTCACTGCGTGAAATCCTGTAGGACCTCTCCACAGGGGCTGCAAGCTCAGTCTCCAGGAGGGGAAAGCACCAGCACTTCAGGAACAGGAAACCACCCCAAAGCACAAAGCCAAGCAGAGTACCATATCCATAGCTGTTACGGTGAGGACAGCCCCTCTTGTGGTGAGCATGTGTGGCAGTGACCCGGCATCCCCAGCAGGTTAACCAGGGACAGCGGCCACTGCTACCCAGGTGGGGACATGGGGACACAGCCAGCCCTGCTTGGGGCTGGGGACAGCAACTCCCCTCCTGTGCCTGTGCGCAGGAGATGCAATGCAAATGACAGGAGAAGATAATGCTGAGGATGCTGTCAACGCGCCTTACCGACTCCTGTCAAAATATTTTACCTAGTAGCTTTATAACCCATCATTTCTGAGCTACAACTCCACATTTCGACACCATTTTGACAGGCACCTTACAATACCTAAAAGGTAGCTTGATCAATGTTAAAAAATGTTTGGTACAAGAAGTAGCCAAAACCGTATTTTTCTGAACAGCAAGCAGAGCAAGCTGAACAGCCGGGTTCATTACTGGCCCACACGGGGGGTTTGGGTATGGCTTTTTTGTGTAACAACTTGTAAGCCATTGATAACTTCTATCGTGCACTCCAAACCCTGTATATAACATCGTAAGCCGTTGTTTGTCTTACTCTCCACTGTGTCTTCTGCCTTCACCCCCCCAAAAAAGGCAAGATTTGATTATCTCCGCTGCATCAGCCAAGACAGCAACACCAGCTGTGACTGCCACAGAGCTACCCAGAGAGTTTGGTATGCGACAGTTTCAATATGGGAGGCAGAATCTGGTGCTCCACATCAGCTTCTAAGGTTCTCGAATGGGAATGTCTTCCATTAAAAATAAAAAAAGGATAAGCAGTACAATTAAAGGATGCTTTTGGCTCTGCAGGCAGGCACACCCAGTGCTTGTGGCTACAAGGAACTCTGATCAGAACTTCCTTCATTTCACCCCAAAACTTCCAGAGGCATCGAGAACGCAGCCCGGTTTAGTTCATTAAAGAGAGCTGCAGAGAAGTGCTGGCCTCTGTTTTTGTTGTTCTCATGAGACAAGATAAACATTTTCTAAGCATTTTATTTGATAAAACAAACGATATCATATTAATGTCCTATTTTTAACCTGTCTCCTAATCAAACACATTTCCACATAGCTAAGCAAACAACAACAAAAATCTGCAGGAAGCCAGCCATTCCCATTGTGCTTTTATACTGTTAAAGAAACATCGTGCTTACTACACCACGGCATTAGCCTTGGTGCACTCCAACCCCCTCGAGGGACAGTTAGCTGGTGCAGAAATCACAAGCCATATTCCCTGTCACTTATCCCTGAGCCCTTTTTAGCAGCTTGACCCTTTCCCTTTTGCTAGACACCCTGGAGCAGGAGAGGATGCTCCAGCAGCTGATGACAACAAGGTCAGGTTTTCCAGCCCTCTATGAAGGTATGCACAAATACTCTGGCCCTGTAGCTACGTCCTGCAGGTCTGCTGACTTGCAGTCAGCCAGGGACCAATGCCTGATTAAGGACAAGAGGGCATTTGAGAGGAGTTCAGGCTCAGTTTTGCTGAGGCTACAGCCCAGTGCTTACAGCCTGAGCCACATCCCTATGGAAAGCCACTGCAGGAGATGGCAGCTGGGTGTTCACGATGAGTTAATCACAGGTGACCTTTCTGCTTGGGCTGGACCACAGCAGGGCACTTCGAGCTTGGATAAAACTGCAACTAAACTGACCTTACGCTTCCCTGCATTTACGCTGAAGTTAACAATAATACAGTTGGTTTTCTGTGCTGACATTTTCTAGGGCCTCCAGTGAAAGCATGAGTAGGCAAATGAAGAGTTTGCAGTAAGAGTGATTCAGGAATAAATCTCAAAAATAAATGTAAAAGGCCATTTCCTCACCCACGTCACCAGTGCAGAAAATGTCAACATTGTGACAAAAGGAAAATAAAGCAGCAATGATTGACGCAAGCCTTGAAAGATTAGGGAAGAAATGCCATGTTCCCTAGAGAAAGCTGCCTTTCTACACCGGATCACAGGAGAACTCTGGACAAACTTCCTCGGCCTCTCTTTGCCCTGCTCAGTTTGGGACTCACTGCAGTGCGAAATGAGCCAGATAATATTCAGCTCTTGTTCCTTAGTCACCAAACTCTCTTTCCATGAATCCAATGAGTGTCTATTAAAATAAATAAACCCCCTAATGATTCAAGATAACCTAATCAAGAAAGCTGAAATGGATAAAAGACTAACTGTAATGGAGAGTTCTGCCATGGCTTCAATGAATTCTTGAGGAGGGCCGGGGAGGGGGACTGAACCTGAGAAGCTTTACTTGGAGCGTTTTGATACAGTTCAAGGTTAATCACTCAATACCCTGGATTTTCTGAAACGCTCGGTATGTTTCCTCTCCCCAAAACACAAGGCAAAATGCACAGCACTTCCATGAGGGCCAGTTTCTCACTAGCCTTTTAAAACATGGAACACAAAGTATGAATGAGGTACATGAGCCCTGACGCATCTTCGATTCATGGGAACACAACGTCTGCTCACAGCCTTGGCCTCAGAGGGAAGGATGCTGTGCACTGAGGATATTTCCAGTGTGCCAAGTTTAAACTAGCTTCTCCCCACGCTGGAGAGGAAGTATGGGCTTGTGGTTAGGGCAAGCAGCCTGCCATCAGCTTCCAGGTCTGCCAAGGACTTCCTGAGCAAAGCCCCAGCTCCACCGCTGTCCCTGCTTTGCTTAGCTGCTGAGAGGCCAATGCACTGCTGCAGATGCTGTCAAAGGATCACAGAATCATAGAATGACTTGGATTGGAAGGGATCTGGAAAGCTTACCTGGTCCAACCCCCTGCAATGAGCAGGGGCATCTTCAACTAGATCAGGCTGCTCAAGTGCTGTCCAGCCTGACTCTGAATGTCTCCAGGAATGGGGCATCTTCCACCTCTCCGGACAACCTGTTCCAGTGTTTCACCACCCTCACTGGAAGAAACTTTCTTCTTTACGTCTAGTCTAACTCTCTTCTCTTTTAGTTTCAAACCATTACCCCCTGTCCCACTGCAACAGGCCCTGCTAAAAAGTCTCTCCACATCTTTCTTATCATCCCCATTTAAGTACTGAAAGGCCAAAATAAGGTCTCTCCAGAGGCTTGTCCAGGCTGAACAATCCCAGCTCTCTCAGCCCGCCATTATATGGAGAGGTGCTCCAGCCCCCTGATCATCCTCATGGCCTCCTCTGGACTTACCCCAATAGGTCCATTTTTTTCCTGTACTGTGGGCCCCAGAGCTGAACTCAGGACTCCAAGTGAGGTCTCACAAGAGCAGAGCAGAGGGGCAGAATCTCCTTCCTCAACCTGCTGGCCATGCTCCTTTGGATGCAGCCCAGGATACAGTTGGCCTTCTGAGCTATGAGCGCACACTCTAAGCTTGCATATACCTTTGCATCCACCAGTACCCCAAGTCCTTCTCAGCAGGGCTGCTCTCAATCCCTTCATCCCCCAGCCTAGGGGTTGCACAACCAAGGACCCTGCAGTTGGCTTTGTTGAACCTCATGAGGTGCACATGGGCCCAGTTCTCAAGCTTGTCCTGGACGCGGAAGTACACTGTATTTGTATACAGAAGTCTGTAAAAGAGAAGCTAATGCCCAAAAGTACTTCAAAGAAATTTTAAGGTCAGACAAGGAGAAAAATGTCCTTCTATATTTCCTCCCCATGTAACATCAAAATATCAGCACAACAGGCATGCCCCAGACACAGAGATTCAAACACCATAAAGGCAACAAGATGCTACAGCGGTAAGACATGCCCTATATGCACACACTATATATGCTACACGTCTTCTCCACCAGCTGTTTTTTGTAGCTGTTGTTGATCAGCACTGCAAGCTAATTAGTTTAAAGGCACAGGAAATACCCAGTATAAGCTAAAAGGAAGAGATAAAGCATCCCATCATATCAAATGAGCACAAGAGAATATAAGTTAGGAAGGAGAGGGAAAGAAAGAGAGTAAATGACAAAATAAAGGGTTTCTAGAGCTATCCTGTCTCAGAGTGATGCTGCTCATTCATCTCACAGTACCTCTCTTCTTTTCAGAGCATGGGCAGACAGCCATGGTGCTGAGTCCCACCTAGCATGGGCTCCTACTGTGGAGCTAACACCCTCCTTGGCCAAAGAACAGGCTCCCAGAACATCCTGGCAATGCGGCAGGCATCTCACCAAGAAAAGTCAGAAGAAAGGCAAGGAACTGTTCCAGTGATTTCCATCCATAGGCCTGGGTTTCTCTTAAGGGACTTTCTGCTGCTCGCCTCCAACCCCCAGTCGAGTTTATTGTTTTGTTTGTTCATTTTTAAATAGGGCAAAGATACAAACCCAGAGGCTGAGCTTTGCCAGCTCCACGTTTTTTCACATGTGGCTCCATGGGGTCTCTCTTGCTTTACCGTGGTGCAAACGGAACAAACTCCAGTCCCTTGAGGAAGGATTTCAGTTTCAAGGGTTTACTTTCTGTTTTCATTGGACTGATGAAGGTCAAAATCTTCCATATGCCCTGCCCGGGGTAGATCCTAAGCAGCACACTGCCCCAGCCTAACTGTCCTGGGAGAAATGTGGGAAGTTTAGTCCCCGTGTTCATACAAAATCTGCTGTCCCCCAGACTGTCAAACAAGTGCTCCAGCCACCTATGCCCTCTAGGTATTTTGACAGCGACTGTTTATTACGAACAGAACTATATTCCTAAACTCATTTTGTATAGACTGAGAAAAAAAACATCTGCTGAGTACAGCACAGCCTCTGCTAGGACTCTCACAAGCAGAGGTCAGAGGCGTGATCCTGCTGCACAGTATTACAGAAGTGCTGGCACATGGTCATGGGGGAGAGGGTTTTCCTGAAGTCATACTGTAGAGCAGTTGCAGAACTGGACGTGGAAGCCAGTTTTCATGACTGACAGTCCAAATCTGCAGCAAGCCAAGGTCAAAGTCTCTGCCTGTGCCACTGCCCAGTTCTGGAGACACACACGGACTACCCAAACTTCTCTGAAAAGGTACACTGGAAACCCATCTCCTTGTGGATTAAATATAACCAGGAGCCCTCAAAGCACAGATCAGAAACCAGATCCTGGTGTTCCAGCCACACTCAGAAACACTCCCAACACGGTAATACAGGTCCCGGGTTTAGCCATTTAAAGGACAAAGGGCATTAGCAGGCAGCATCCCCAGAGAAGCATGCTGTCCAGTGGGCGCATCACTAACAGCTGGCAACTAAAATAGGACGACAGCTTTGGAGGCTGTGTTTGGAAGGCACTGAGCCCCTCAGCTCCTGCTGTCTTCAAAAACACAAAGGAATGCAAAGCACTTCATAAACAAGACTAAAAATGTCTATATATAAGTTGCAAGGCCTAAATGCATATTAAGATTAGTAAGTAATGAATAAGTCAATGTCTAAAATGAATGGTTTGAGATCTTTATATGGTGGATTCTCTTATGGAGATACCCATAAGACCTTGGTACATCCATAAGACTGTTTCTTGCATTTATGTTGACTTCCAAGTGCTGTGGTTTGTAAACTCAAGTTTCTAGCAGCTGCCCCTCCCTTTAGCTGCTGAACTGAGACTCTGCCATGACTTAAGAATAAAGATGGCTACTTGTTAAATTAGAGGTCAATTAACTCCACCAGTAGATGATGCCGCTTGCAATAACTGCTCTCAGTGGGTACCACTCTTCCTGTAAGAAGACAGAAGATGAAATGAGGCCTCCATTGGCTCTGGATGCTCTCTTGGGTACACGACATACAGCCCTGTGTATAAAATGTCAAAACAGCCCTGTCGGAGATTCACTGGCTGCTAAAACTGTGAAGATCTCACAGCACCGTGGATTGCTGTTGACAGAACAGCAGCGCCCAACATAACACAACACATGCCTTGTTAGCAAACTGGAAGCCTCTCAGTAGTCTGGGGTGAGGGAATAATAGAGGAAGCCAACGCAAAGCAAGCCAGGCCTGTGGAGAATAGCAAGTGAACAAACGTTGGCGGAGAGTCCAAGCAAACCCTCAGATTAGCTCTTTTTTCCCCTCTTCAAACTCTTTTGTCTGCAAACAAGGGCAGTTTCAATGAGTGCTTCCCACCATGTAACCCAGCTGCGGAAATCAGCAGCATCTTCCCCAGAAATGCCCACAACTGGCCTGCACAAAGCACTGGGAAAGGCCCACCACTAGTTTTCAGACAAGCAAGACCTAAGGCAACATCCCGACCATCCCACCAAGACAGCGGCTCTCTCCTACACAAGCAGCTGTGCCCTTGCTTTTGGCATTCCTCCTGGTCACAAGGCACAGTAGCCAGTGGTGAGACACCACAAGCACACCCAGCCAGGCTGGGGTAGGCATGCAGGTGGGCCGTGGGGCAGTGGGAGGCCCCAGACCACTGTGGTTCTTGGCTACGCTTCTCTGTCCCTGCCTTCCAGTGCCACCATAAACCACTTTCATGCTCCAGCAGAGCGCTAAGACATCTCAGCATGGCAAATGCTGGGTCATCCCAGGGAGCCAGCATTGCTTTGGCAGGGCTGTGAAACAAAAGAAACATCAGCCTCAGAAACACTTCTTTATCCGCTGCTGCTGAAGAAACCAAAACCTTTATGTACAGTAACTTTGCTTTAAACGGTAACATTTGTGGATCCTGTTCTTAACCTTTCGCATCTGGCTTTCAAAATCTGCCCTGTTCTTTTTCCACGTGAAGGCCTATGGAGCTTGTTTGCGCTCTGGTGCTGGTGTGCAATGCTGCCGGAGAAGCGCGCTCAAGCTGGCACAGACTGAAGCTGGTGAGCCACCCAAATTATAGTTGGGTGGTTCAGTCCCTCTCTATTTCAAGAAGCCTCTGGGTATAATGACAGGAAGCTTGCAGGCAGTTTTAAGCCAAACCTCAGAGGCTGGCATCCAGTCTGTGTCAAACACTCCTTATTAAAAGCTGTCCAGTCCGGATTCTGGGTGGAACTTTGATATCTGCATGGAGTAAAGAATAAGGGGCACGTTTGCAAAATCAATTGTGCAGTTTTTATATTTACTGCACGTTTACCACATATGTCATTTATTACACAGTGGAAAACCGTTAAATGCACAGTAGTTGTGCCAAGTGGCATTATGCTTTTAACAGCTTTATTCGTTTAACAGCTCCAGTTCTCATTATATTTTGCCATGTGGTACACGAGATTATTATGCATTTAACAGTTTAAGAGGGTTCCATGGTATTTTCCTTTTATGTATTTCATACTGTGCCTGGGATTTTGTTGGGGGGTACAGGGGTTGCGAACTGTAACCCCTGTACCCTGACAAGAGAAAGCAAAAAGCAAAGAAAATTAATGATTAAGTGAGGAAAGAAAAAATCATCAGAACTCCATGTGTCAGGGCACAAATACCTGTAACCAGGACAAGGCCCTCCATGTGCTTCCATAGCCTTTAATGCTTTGTTTATACGCCTTTCAACCGCTTACTTTACATCTATTTTAATGACTACAATGGTGTTTCCCTGCACAGAGGAGAAGAAAGTATGCATTTTGCAGAGTGCATGCATCTAGATACCTCTATCCCACTCTCATACCCACAGCCACATTTGTGTATTTTTGTGTGGATACTGATGCCCTCTCCAAGCACAACTGAGCAACTTCATCCACCATCAGCAGCAGCCTCTTTCACTGAGTAAACCATTCCTTCCAATGGGTTCCGATCTACTTGCTGCCCCTTCTACAGGAGTTCTGTCTGTCCTCCTTTCCACAAAATCTCTTCTGGTGCATTATATTTTTTTAAAGAGTTGGATAAAATTTTTAAATTAATGGATTCTCTTCCAGAATTTCACCCCAACCTAGGTTTGCCCACATGTATTTTTTACACCCAAGGTAGAAATTCACCCAGGAGAACTCACTGCAGTGCCCTCTCATGTCTTTTTGTAAAGATGATTGGAGATGATGTGAATTATTCACACGGCAATACCATATGCAGCACATACAACATGCAATAAAAAGGAAACACCTGCCTAACACACGTTTTCCCATTGCCTTCCCTTAGCTAATCATGTAAGAAAACAATTTCTTTACCTGCCAAATGAGAAGGATCCCGTCAATTTGCAAGGTCCTTGTCCCACTAGCACAGGTGTATGTTATATACCATGAGTGGGAAAAGGCATGCATTTTGTACAAAAGGGGAGAAAAAGCTTGGCTGTGAGCTGATCCTTTCCTTAGCCTATTTTAAAAGGGAAAAGGAAACCACTTAAGCAGGAAAAAGCCCAAAACACAACAGGTTCCCCAGAGATGAAGATTATTATTATTGTAGGAACAGACGCATTTTTATTGGTGGGAAGAGGAGAGGGGTCTAGTTCCAACCCCAGCGTTTGCTTTAAAAACAAAACCCCCAAAAGCCCCGCAACAACGAAATCCCCTCCACCACTCACCTGACTTTTATTGGCAGCCACTTTGGCAAACAGAGCTTGAGATACCTTGGCCCTTTTCATCTCCTGTTGGATCTCGTCATAAATGGCAGCTGTGATGTTGACATTGGCGCCGTCCGCCTTAATGGGGAGGTCTGCTGTTGGTGTGGAGGTTTTGGCCTACCAAGAGACCATGAAAATAATAATTAAAAAAGTGCTGCTTTCAGCCCAGCCATCTGTGCAGAAATTACCAAAGGATTTCAGTCAGCTGATGCCAAACTGCGTTAGCTACAGAGGGACACTTCCTGTCCATTATTCTAATCAGGTTAATTGTGATTGGAAATAATTGCAGTGCATTCCTATAGGACATGCAAGGCCCTGTCAACTCTCCCCCTCTCCCTCTCCCAGCATGTTTACTGAGCAGCTCAACAACAGGATAGGTAGCCAGGGCCCTCGGCTGCAGGCAGGCGCTGAGGTTGGCTTTGCCAGCTAGTGACTGCAGCAGAGGCACCAGTCTCTACCTTCTCCCCCCTCTCTAAAAGTGGCCTACACCTTGGAGGAAGAGCCAATTCTCCCGGAAAAAATGAGTAAATGGGTAGAGGTCTCTAAATAATAAATTATTACTCAATTTAATGCACTCCCTCAAGTCTCCCTCATCCTTTATTAAAACTATACGTATGTCATTTGAGTATGTATGGTTTCCCAGCCTTGTCATCATTATGCTAGCCAGACAGTCACCTAATTTCACCTAGGAAATCAGTGGAAATGAAAAAAAAATAATCATTTCATAAAGCTGGGCTTTGGCATGCCTTTGATGTGCTGCCCTCATTCTCCTAAACTCATATTGAGATTTTGTGTATTCCACTGCACTCCTTTTAATTGAATGATTTCCCATCAGCTTCTGTGACAAATGAAGGACAATAACGGATGCTGCCAGTACTTTTCCCGGGCTGGACTACCCCTACAGAGCTGCTGTTGATACAGTTCAGCAGGCTGCTACGGGACTTCTATTTTAAAGCCCCTTGGCCGTGGCAGTCCCCAGAATACACAGGCACAAGAGGGAGAGTGTTGCTTGCTGAGTGCTCCTGGCACCAGCAAGCCTCTTAGATAGACAGATCTCATTTGCTTGAAGAGGAGGGATACCAGGGCTGATCACCGTACTCCTTACACCTTTTATGGGAAGTAGGTAGGTTATTGATACAAAACCTTGGTTTTCTCTTGAGATGTAAAGGTCCTAGGAAACAAAACAAACCGGGTGGGAAAGATGACACTTCCCGGTAGATCCAAACCTCCCATAAACCTTGGTGACATTCAGATATTTGGCCCAATTATAAACCTTTTCAGCTGGCTCCTGGTTTTGTGCCACAGTTGAAGCCTGCTAGAGTACATTTAGTGTTAATTTTTAACTAGGTAGACATGCCCAAATGCCTATTTGTTAATGGGAAGGTTAACTACGCAAAACCAAACTTTCTGAACTTCTCCTTCTGTTTTGCTGTCCTCCAAATCTTCCTTTCCCTAATGCCTTTTTTTGTACCAAAGGCCACATTAGTAACAGAGCCAAAATCCAATCCAATCTAGACTAATCATTCTTCCTACTGCTTTCAGATAAACCTTTAACCAACTTGTGCCTTTTCCCTTTCCTATTCCCCAAGCTCAGTAGGCACCACTCTGGGCTTACTCCCTGCCTGTCCCCATGTAGAAAGGATCTAAGATTCTCTTGCTACGTTTAGCCCCCTGCATTCAGGCAGGGGCAGCTGGATGGCAGCTGGTACAGACCACAGCCCCCCATGCCCTGGGAGGCCAGTCCTAACCCACTGCCATCCACAGGCCATGAACACACGCGGGGTACAGCCCGATGGATGCACTAACAGGGACATCACACTCTGAAGTTCAGTATTCACAGACAGACAGTTAGGGCAATTGTGGGAAATGTGAGAAAGCAACATAGAGATCACGGGAAGGAAGAGGACTGTCCAAATCTGTCAGAGCTCATTTAGTGGAGCTTAATTTTACCAAAGGTCCTGCAGTGCTTCAACAAGTATAAAAAAAGCCTTCCCACTCAGTGGAGCCTTCGGCTGGTGCAGCAGCCAAGGTCACCACAGCCTCAAAGGCCATTACGGAGGCCTGAGATCTTGAGAAGAGCAAAATTAGTACATAAAAGAAAGATTTCAAATATAGCTGCATCCTACATGGGTCTCCTACACTGCTTAGCTACACAGCCACATGTCAGAAAAAGCCTGCCCTACACAACCTGGAAACTGAGCCATTTCTTATCCAATTGCTGAAATAAGTAAGGCAAGTACCAAACCAAAATAGCACAGTCACTAAAACATTGTATGCTAGAGACCCAGACTAAAAACTGGTCTTGATACTAAGAAGAAGTTTGCCATTATTAGAATGTCTTACTGCAAACGGTAAGGAAAAAATAAAAATAAGCTTGCAACCACAGTGCCAGAGCACCAAAACCCCCAAATAGTACTGCTGCTCTTCCATAGAATCACAGAATCAACTAGGTTGGAAAAGACCTTTAAGATCATCAGGTTGAACCATTACATCAGAACTTCCAAGACCACCAGACCACCACTAAACCATGTCACTAAGGTTTTTGAGCACTCCAAGGGATGGTGATTCCACCACTTTCCTGGGCAGCCTGTTCCAATACTTGATCACCGTACTGGTGAAGAAATATCACCTAATATCCAGTCTATCCAGTCCCTGGTACAGCTTGAGGCCGTTACCTCTTGCCTGTCACCATGTGCAAACAATAACCTCTACGGGTCTCTATAGCTCCCTATAGGTCTCTATGGGTCCCTATGGGTCTCTATGGGTCCCTATAGGCCTCTATGGGTCTCTATGGGTCCCTATGGTTCTCTATGGTCTCTATAGGTCTCTATAGGTCCCTATGGGTCTCCATGGGTCCCTATAGGTCCCTATGCGTCTCTATAGGTCCCTATGTGTCTCTATGGGTCTCTATAGGTCCCTATAGGTCCCTATGGGTCTCTATGGGTCCCTATGAGTCTCTATAGGTCCCAATGGGTCCCTATCGGTCTCTGTAGGTCCCTATGGGTCTCTATGGGTCCCTATAGGTCTCTATGGGTCCCTATAGGTCTCTATGGGTCCCTATAGGTCTCTATGGGTCCCTATGGGTCTCTATAGGTCCCTATGGGTCCCTATAGGTCCCTATGGGTCTCTATGGACCTCCTGGGAGGAAGGAGACAAAGCAGGTAAGGATGTGCAGTCTACCTTAGGTAAACCATTTAAACCCTGTGTTGGTACACAGACAGAGCACAGTGCAGAGCTGTAAGAACCCCTGACAGTGGTTGTGGTTCTGCAGATTAATGAGGGCTCAGTGGCACTCAATTGTCAAGAGCAAGCTGGGCTGGCCATTGACAGACTGTGTTGAAACCAGGATTTAAAGGTTTGTGGGTAGGATCATAGAATCATCCCAAATAAAGCAAATGGAAGCTGATCATCTCTTCTCTCACCTGGTGGTGGAAGCGTGTGCTATGATATTCCCTCCAACAGGCTTTTTGGGATCTGCAGCAAACATGGCAGCTCCATCTACTTGTGCTACCACTTGGTTAGTGATCACAACTGCCACTCCAAACTGCAGGGAGAGAAGCAACACATGAAATCAATTGATCAGCCACAACCTGAACAAAGGACAAAAGTCAAGCCCCAAAACTCCCTACATGCTGCTGTCCGTACCCACTCTACTGTGGAAGCAGACCCTGAGTAGGCAGTGCTGGGTCCTGCACTTAGGCCACGACAACCCCCTGCAATGCTCCAGACTTGGGGAAGAGCAGCTGGAAACTGCTCATGAAAAAGGAGCTGGGGGTGCTGACTGATGGAGCTGAACATGAGCAGCTTGAGCCCAGGCAGCCAGGAAGGCACCAGCATCCTGGCCTGGATCAGCACCAGTGTGGCAGCAGGGCCAGGGCAGTGGTTGTGCTCCTATGTTAGGCACTGGTAAGGTCATACCTTGAGTCCTGTGCTCAGCTCTGGGCCCCTCACTCCAAGAGAGACCTTGAGGTGCTGGAGAGGGGCCAGAGAAGGGCAACAGAGCTGGTGCAGGGCCTGGAGCCCAAGGGTGATGGGGAAGGGCTGAAGGACCTGGGGGGTTCAGTCTGGAGAAGAGAAGGCTCAGGGGGGACCTGATGGCTGCCTACAAGTGCCTGAGAGGAGGATGGAGCCAGGAGGGGCTGGGCTCTGCTCCCAAGGAACAAGGGATGGGACAAGAG
>JAVJIA010000029.1:0-15053 GCA_035593285.1 Micropsitta bruijnii | reverse complement strand
CCCGGGCGCAGCTGAGGGACCCCGAAAGTCGAAACTGTTCCTGGTCACAAAGGTCCAATCGTCGTCCAGAATGAACCGCTTGAGCTCCCAGTCCTTCCATCCGGCTTTACCCAGCCAGCTCACGTGGCAGCTTTCGGCAAACCCGCGCTCACGTGCGAGACTCGCTAGGTCGGGGCTTAGACATTCGTCGATGAGGAACTTGGAGCCCAAAATCACCCTGCGATCTTGCTCTTGAGCTTGCCGCGCGTGACACTCAGAATCTTTGTCCCGGCAGCGAATTCCGTCCTCTTTGGGCGGCCTCTCTGGGGAACGGCCTTGGCATAGATAGACGCAAGCTCCACCTGCTGAGCGGTCAGGCTGGGATAGGACTCCAAGATGCGCTCCATCGAGGTGCCGGCTTCGATGATCGCAGCGATCTGGTGAACAGGCACACGAGTTCCGCGGATGATTGGGATACCTCCCATAATTTCCGGGTCTTCGACCACCATATTTTCTGCCGCGCTCAGTTGATGTAGACGGGTGTCTACATTCTTCCAGAGATCGGCAAACCGAACCGTTACAAAGTCTTCGTCTATCGCGTAATTTTCCCACTGCGCCCAGGTGTGGGGGTGCGCAGTGGCGTTGCGGATCGTTTTGAGGCGAGCACCGGCCGTCAGCCAGTCGGCCGTCTCGAAGTAGAACGCGATGAGGAGACAAGCGTCGGATCGGACAGTCCGCGTCGGCGAAGTGCTATAGCAATCGTCGGGAAGGATCTTCTCGTCGATAACCCGGTTGATCTGAGGCAGGGAAACTCCGGCTGCAACAGCCGCTTTCGTGGTCGTCAGATGCTCCATCACGATTTCCATATGGCACCTCTCGAAAGAGTGTAATCCTTCCGCTCGGCTTGAACAATTACCTTGTCCGGCAACTCGGGTTTCAGCACCCTCGCCAACACCCTCGACTGGTCTATAACCGCCCAACTTGCGCGATCTTCTGCTGCAGGGGAGGACGGGACGAGTAGGGCGAACATCTCGCGAAATTGGCCTCACAGACCTCTGCGGATCCGGAGCATGAGCATGAGAGCAAAGTCTAGACTTCTGCTGATCGCTTTTTTATAAATTGCGACCTTTCTGCCCCCGATCGGCAGAGGTCTAGCCTGGTTCTAAACAGCGGAATTATGTGCGTTTGCCGAGAAAACCCTCAGTCCTCGCCAGAACCTTGAGGGTGCTGGCGAGGGTGCTGAGGGGGTGTTTTAGGGTGTTTTTCAATGCTTTTCAGTGCTTTTCTTAGCCTTCCGTGCTTTTGTTTTCTATGACTTACGTTTGGGTGTATAACTGTCACGGCAGAGGTCGCGGGTTCGAGCCCCGTCGTCCCCGCCATCAATCTAAGAGGCTTAGATTGATGGATGATCCCAAAAAGGCAGAGGTTAAGGGTGCAGGCGCTAGCCGGCGTTACCTAACGGCTCCAGTGTTTTGTCCGAGCCACAATTTCGGCCTCTTCGAGGACCCGGTCCCGACCCGCCGCTAGATCGTCTCGCTTGATACCTACAAGTAAATCCGGTTCGAGGCCTCGATCAGGTTGTGGTTCTTTGGAAAACGTTCCGACGAGCGGTAGGTCGATCTCAATACCCGAGCCGGGGAGCTTCAAGAAGACAAACGCTCCTCCATTAACGCCGCGAAGACTTCCGCCCATTGGCTGTCCAACAAGCAAACCCAGTTGCTCATGCTGGACGGCGCGTGCGAAGTTGAATGTAGAGGAGCTATTGCTTGAATCGACAAGCACGATAACCTTACCACCAAACGGCCTGCCCGCTTCGCCAAATAGCTCTGGGCTCGTCCTCAGCATCCACACGACGAAGGTAGGTCACAGGAGGCGCCGTAGGCCAAGGTTTTGCATTGCCTCGACGTCGTTGCCCCAATCCAGAAACCTTTTGTCCCAAGTGCTTAAGTATGGCCTGAGATCATCTGGCATAGAGCGATATCCAACAAGTCCGACGTATTTCGTGCTCGATGCTGCTGGTGTCTTTCGTATGTGGTCTAAAAGCACATCCCCAATCTCGTCCAGTCCCCCTTCATTGCCGCGCAGATCGATGATTAGAGCCGGGGTTTGATTGATCGTGGCGTCGTCAAGCGTCTTGTTGAGCCACCGCTTCCAGTCCCACTTGCTGTTGAATACAGCCCAATTCTGCATACGAAGCCATAATGCTCCGTCAGGAAGAGTCTTAGCTTGAAAGAGTGGCCCAGGCCCCGTCGTATCCGGAAAGAATTCATTGCGCTCCTTGATACGATCTACAGCGATAACTCCTTCGACGGAGATTGTGCTCGGTTGCCTTTGATGCGGTCGCCGGAGCACAATTTTGAAGCGACCGCCCCAGTTATAAAATAGTAACGGCAGGTAGATGTCCGAAGCTTCCAGCGTATCGAACCCTTGTACGGACATCTGCTCAATTCGTTTGGCGTCGTTGCCTCCATCGGCGCGAGCCAAAGGGAGGAGCTTCGTGAGCATGGTGCGGCTTGAAACGCCATTGACGCTCAGAATCTCTGTTCCTGACGGCAACACCCTCCCGGATGTGAAATCCCGGGTCACAATCATCTTCTGCCCATTGATCCAGACCCAGTAGAACGGCAGCCGCGGCGCAGTTTCAAACATCGCGCTCTGGATGGCCGTCGATTGATTAAAGAAACTTGGCCAGGTATGGCCGCAACGAATGTATGCTGTGAACTGTGTCAGGCGAAGGAAAGCCGACGCAAGCGTCTGGTCATGATCTAGGTCCTTTCCCAAGCGGTCGAACGCTACATCGATGTCATGTTTGTCATGGTGCCGATAGAGACCTGGATGTAATACTTCAAAGGCCTGCCGTAAAACGGACACATCTAATTATAGTTTGGAAGCCGGGATCATGGTCTCCGACTTCAATGGAATACTCAAAAGAACGTCGCGATGAGAAACTCGTTCTAAGATAGTGAATACGCTCTTCCAAGCACGAAATGACAGCCACTTCCTATATTGGATACTCCAAATCCAGTCGCCCGGCGTCTGTGATCTCGACCCGTTTTAGTACGGGACGAACTATTTCTATGGATGAGTCGTTACTTGCATTTTCTTCCGAGGCACTGACCGGAATGAAACGGAATTTACCGTCAAGCAATCTGTCAGGCCACCCGGTCCTGTAAGGAAAACACATTCCATGGAGCATGCCGTGGAAAACGCAATATTGTGCTTGTGGTCGTGTGTACATTCCATGACATTCGACAAGAATCTCCGCAAATTGATCCGCAAATAAATTCGTTTTAGTCGTTGAGAAGCTATCTCGTGCAAAGACTACTTGTGTAGGAGTGCTTTGTAGACTACTTCCTTGCTATATCGCGCGCTTCCGTGTACGCACGATCTTCGTGCGTCATTGAGGAAATGCCAAGTCGCAAGAGCAGTAGTTCTCTGGAGAGTTTATGTGAGTTCTGCTAAAGAAAGTTGTCTAAACCTGCTATCTAAGCGTCTCGATTCGGCTGACAGGATACAACCGCTATGCAAAGCGGTCTATACATTTTTAATCACTCCTCATCCGTCATCAGACGCATACGACTCCAAAACGAGGCTCGACATCGCCCATGCTCGAATATCGAACCGGAAGAGGATCTCTATATAGATACAAAGTGCCTAACAAGTACTATTCAGCACACCATGAATTGCGCAGATAGCTACTATGCGCCGAAGACATTATTAGTCACATCTGATTCATTAATAATGGTTTATCAAATCTTTGAGACTGCTTGGCCTTTTCTAAAAAAGACAATTCTCTGACATTTCATTATTACGATTGTCCTATTTTTGAATCACTGATACCAAAGCACTTTTGCAGCTAGCTCATTAACCTATTCCTGAACCAACTGCTCCAACCCTTTATTGCGTGAGCTTTACGTCGTCAACTCTCTTTCCACCCATACTATAGTCGCTGATCCGGATATAGCAATTAGGAACTGTATTCTTGAACATTCACAATGGCTGAAGTGCATTAGCAATTCTTTTTAGAGGAGTATCGTAAATTGTCTCGTATCGGCTTTGTTTCTCTTTATGCGGATGGTCATCTCGACTTCTCTCTTGTTTTCTCGACTCAAACCATAGTGCCGGTAAGAAGACGACATACAGTCGGACACCTTGGAATCTTCAGAGCTTTAGCACTCTTCGTACTCTTATGTACACCGCTGTTTGCGGAGACGATACACGTGTCCCTGGGCGTCATACATAGGAAAGATGTAGACCTCGCTTATGCAGTATACGGAAATCTCAGAAGCTCTAAATCCATTCCAGTTATTGTCCTGAACGGTGGCCCAGGGCTAACCTATAACTATCTGCTTAAGTCACCGGCATGGACGGAACTTGCGTCACGACGTCCAATTGTCTTCTACGACCAAAGAGGCAACGGTGAGTCGCGAATCTTGAAACCGGACACTTCCTTGGATATGTCGTCCCAGGTTGCAGACCTTGACGCGATCCGTTCTTCTTTGGGTATCGGAAAGTTCGATATCGTTGGTCATTCATGGGGTGGCCTTCTGGCCATGGGATATGCTGTCGCTCACCCTGAGTACGTTGACCGTCTAATGCTAGTTGATTCCTTAGCACCGGCATACAAACAGACTCAATTTCTTCTTTCTACATTTTATCCGGACATTGCCGCCCAAGATAGTGAGATCGACCATAAGAAGGGCGATGCTTCCGCAGTTCTCCAGGAACATATGGAGAACCACTACAGAATGCTGTTTTACTCAGAAGCAAGCCGTGACGCCTATATGAGAGGGGTGACAGATTTCTCTAAAGGAGTCAGCCTGCGGGTCAACGAAGCCGTAACTCGATCTATCGAAAACATCAACCTGACAGCCCAGGTTGCATCCTTTCGTTTTCCGGTACTCGTCATTACCGGTCGCTTTGATGTCAATATTCCACCATCTGTTTCATGGAGCATCCATCGGACAATTCATGGATCAAAGTTTATTGTCTTTCCAAAAAGCGGACACTACCCGTTTTTCGAGGAGCCCGAACTGTTTGTGCAAACCGTTAACAATTTTTTGGAATCAAGTGAAGCCCACAGATAAGGGTATCACTATATCGCGGGTACTTATGACGTATACCTCAGGCCAATATCAATAATAAGCGTTTTAAGTAATCTCAGTCGTCAGATCAATAACCCGAAAGGAAGTCCATGCAATTCAACTCTTGGTCATGTGAACAAACATGTAGGCGAATAGCTCGAATCGCAGGCCTAATCTTTACAGGGGCTGTGGCGATGCAACTCTCCATTCAGTGTAGAGCCGCATCTACCTTATCGGCAGAAGAGGCTGTACTGGTGCCTATTCATAAGCTTTTTGAAGGTATTGCCAAGGGAGACAAGACGGCAATACTCGAACAACTCCTGCCGGACGGCGGTGCAACTGTCATTCGAGATGGCAAGATCATTCAGTTTTGCCTTGGTGCGCTAGTAGACAGACTGCCTCCCGCCACGGTATCGGTTGAAGAACGCATTCACGATCCTCTCATCAGAATAGACAATGACATCGCAATAGTCTGGGCGCCTTACGAGGTCCTGATCGATGGAAAGGTTGACCACTGCGGAACGGATGTCCTCAATCTGGTTTTTCATGACGAACGTTGGGTGATCGCCGGCATCGCGGATAACAGTCGACGACTCTGTAAGCCTACTCATTAGGTAGGAACAGCCCAGGAAAACCAAGTCTTGCAGCTGACAACAATTATTTAATCTGACGGAGATCACTATGGCACATTTTTTGCTTGTTCACGGAGGCTGGCATGGCGCGTGGTGTTGGCATAAAACTATTCCTTTCCTCGAGACATTAGGACATAGCGTAACGACGATCGACTTACCTGGGCATGGAGAGGATCACACCGATATGCGATTGGCGACGATATCGCTTCGGCAAGAGAGTTTGATCTCGGCGCTAAGACGGTTTTCTGAACCGCCGATCTTGGTGGGGCACTCAAGTTCCGGGATGATTATCTCTTCTGCCAGCGAGGCAGCACCGATGCTTATTCGCAAGTTGGTATATGTCGCCGCGTTTGTACCATGTGATGGTCAGTCTCTGATATCCCTATCCGCTGATGGTTCTCAGTCAGAATTCATAACGGCGATGCGTTTCTCGGACGACGGTCTCACCCACACAGTTTCGCCAGATCACATCCGTAGTTTTTTCTATCACGACTGCTCAGAAGAAGACACGCAGTTCGCAATGAGTCGGCTGGTTTCAGGGGCGACACAACCAGATATGACTACGGTCAGCCTGACCATCCAAAACTATGGATCGCTCACCCGTGCTTATATCGAGACTACGCTTGACAGAACCATTCCCGTCTCCATGCAGAGACGCATGATTGACGATTCCGGTATTTCAGAGGTCTATAGCCTCGACAGTGGACACTCACCGTTTTTCGCTAAGCCAAAAGAGTTGGCGAACGCACTCGCGAACACGAGCGGCAACTATTAGGTCACGGATAGTTGTTTCATAACGGATTTTTCGCAATCATGGAAAGATCGTCACCGAAAACTCTAAATTCTGGAGACAACAATGGCAAATTTTCTACTCGTTCATGCCAGCTTTTTCGGGGCATGGTGTTGGGATAAAACCATACCTTACCTGGAAGCAATGGGACACCATGTCACTGCCATTGACCTTCCAGGTCATGGACGCAATCCCGCAGACATACGATTCTCAACGCTGACGCTTTATAAAGATTCTGTTGTGTCTGCTCTCAAGCAGTTCTCGGAACCCCCGATCCTCGTTGGGCATTCGATCTCAGGAATGACTATTTCGGCGGCTGGAGAAACAGATCCCAATCTCATAAGAAAGCTAATTTATCTAACGGCGTTTGTACCTCGCGATGGTGAATCGTTAAGGAGCCTGGGTGCTGATGGTTCGCACAACGACTTCACCAGTAGTCTGCGGTTTTCAGAAGACTTTCTTACCTGCACGGTCGCTCCAGAAAGGTTACAGCAGGTGTTCTTCAACGACTGCACAGAAGAAGACTTTGTACTCTTCCGGAACCGGTTGGTCCCTGCTGCCACGGAACCGACCAGCGTAGTTGTCCATCTCACCCAGGAGAACTATGGTTCGATTCCCCGTGCATATATTGAGACAACGCTTGATGCGACCATTAATATCGCGATGCAGCGACGCATGGCTCAGCACGCGGACATTACCGAAATCTATAGTTTGCATACTGGCCACTCTCCGTTCCTGTCACGGCCAGAGGAACTGGCGAAAGTGCTTGCCGCAACGGCTTCTTCATAAGGAGCAATACGCTGATTGATTTGCTTGTTGTTGCCACGACTATGCTGGCAATACCGGTGTCTATGAGTAGGAATCTACAGAACTCCTAACCTGCCGTATTGTCAGCTAAGAATAAATCTGTTCCTAGATAAACTGACGCTCAATGCTGGGTCAGATTATCTAAACAGCTAAAAATACGTATTCGGTTGCTTGCTCCGACTTGTTGACAGATTCTGAAAGGTTTCATCTTTGGAGCAGAATTGATCGCCTCATTGTCATGGAGCTAGTACAGAGTAATTGCCCAAATGGCTAATATAAAGGTCTTTAGACTTATGCAAATTCAGAAAAGTGAATTACCTGACGCACCACGCTTCTATGGAAACCAAGGGGATCATGCTCGAATGTTCGAGATGATCATGGGCTATAGGATCTCTCAAATCGTTCGAGCTATCGCTGAATTCTCCATTGCCGAACTTCTTGAATCTGGACCAGCCTCGGCAGAGGAGATTGCTTCTGCAAGGTCTCTCGACCTTGATGCAACCCTTCGACTCATGCGAACTTGCGTTGCGCTCGGCATGGCGACCTATGAAGATTATAGGTTTGCTTCGACCTCATTACTAAGAGTGCTCCATAAGGATGATACAAAGTCATTGCGAGACTTATCACTCTCCGTCACGGCTCCATCTCATTGGTTGCCATGGGGGCGCTTTACTGCAGCCATTAGCTCCGGACAAGCCCAATCCCAC
Organism: Micropsitta bruijnii; assembly: GCA_035593285.1. Taxonomy (NCBI): domain Eukaryota; kingdom Metazoa; phylum Chordata; class Aves; order Psittaciformes; family Psittacidae; genus Micropsitta; species Micropsitta bruijnii. Next base: position 7,054 of record JAVJIA010000029.1, on the reverse strand, counting down.
GCAGCCCTTGGATGTACACCTTGGGAATACTTGGCAAAGCATCCCGAGATCGCTGAGATATTTCATCGGCTGATGGGCCGGATGACCGTTCTGGTGTCGCGAGATGTGGCAGAGATTATCGACACCAAAAGCATCACGAGAGGTATCGACCTTGGAGGAGGTGACGGAACGCTCATTATCGAACTGATGAAAAAGAATGCGGCCTTACACGGAGAGGTCTTAGACTTGCCAGCTGTCTTGCCAGCAGCAATCGTGTCTGCACAGAATGCAGGCTTCTCTGATCGGTTTTCGGCTTTAGCTGGGAACTTCCTAGAGTTCGTACCTCCATCCAGACTATATCTTTTGAAATGGATTCTGCACGACTGGAATGACACATCATGTATATCGATTCTTAGAAACTGTCGAAGGTCGATCGAAGCGGACGGCCGGTTAGTGATCGTAGAGGTTCTTATCGGCGAATGCGTGACGCCGATAGACGTTCATCTCACAGACTTAACCATGCTCGTACTTTTGGGAGGGAAAGAGCGAAATATCGACGAGTATCGTGCGCTGCTAGCCGCAGCAGACTTCGAGCTATTACGTCATACGCCCACTTCTACACCGTTCTTCGTATTAGAGGCAAATCCTATTTAGCTCCGACTGCATGCTTAGATATAGCAAAGACTGAATAAAGTGAAATCCTTGAAAGAACTAATATACGACATTTTTCAAACCAGATAAGGCAGCTTAAAATTATGAACATAAAGCGTATCTTCCTAATCATTCTTAGTGTTTTATTTCTCCCGGCTTGTCCGGCTCAAGTTCCCTCCGTAACTCCGGAAACGCGTGCCGCTGTCCATCAGCTTGTCGGAGATATTCTGGTTGACGGTAAGGCATATGACTACGATCGCCAGCTGGCTGATGGGATCGGCCCGCGGCTCACAGGATCAGCAAACTTTAGCCGAGCAGTAAGTTGGGCGACGGATCAATTTCGAACACTGGGTTTGAAGAATGTACATACCGAACCGGTTGTTCTACCTGCAGCATGGGAACCCGAAGTCGCAGCAACCGGTCGAATTATGTTTCCTCGTGAGCAAACGCTGCATATCTATTCGAATAGCTGGAGTCCGTCAACCCCGGATGGAGGTATCCAGGGCGACGTGCTCTATCTTTCGAGGAGTATGTTGGCAGATCAGTTCAATGCTGCCACCATCAATAATCGTATTCTGTTGATAGATAAAGATACTTTTGGAGGAGAACTCCCCTTCGATGGAGCTATCCGAGTGTTTACACACTTGAATGAGTTGCATCCTCGTGCCGTGTTGGTTACAGGCGGCCCCAACGGGACGCAGAATATATGGCCTGTCGCTTTTGTTCTGCGTGGACATCTGACCACAATGCCTGTTGCTCAGATAGGACTTGAGGACGAACTACTGATAAGGCGCCAACTAGCCAATGGGCCTGTAACAGTGCAGTTCTCCTTCAAAAACCGCATCCATGAGAATGTAACAGTCCAGAATGTCGTAGCAGAGATTCCCGGCAGGGAGGCAGCTGCGGGTTCACCTGATTCAGTCGTACTGCTTGGGGCGCATCTCGATTCCTGGCATCCAGGCACAGGAGCTCAAGATAACGGAACCGGCGTGTCAGCAATGCTGGACATCGCTCGTGCCATACAAGCGCTGGGGCGGCCACCGCGACGGACCATCCGTTTTGTTTTATTTGCAGGCGAAGAGGAAGGCATGATTGGCTCTACAACATATGTGAAGACACATCTCGCCGAGATGCCGTCGATCGATGCTGTTTTCATCTCGGACTCTGGCAGTGAACCAGCGGTCGGATGGTTTTTGATGGGTCGCGAAGATGAACAAGACGCTCTTGCCCCCTACGAGCCATTGCTACAAGGACTCGGCGCAGTTCAGACGAACCACAGCACGGACTTCCTTTTCGAGACCGACCACGCAGGGTTTGATGTAGCGGGAGTTCCCTCGCTTGTTCTCGAGACAGGACTCGATCGCTACTTCAAACTACACCACCAAGCGGCTGATACATTCGACTCAGTTGTTCAAAGTGATTTGGCGCAGGGTGTTGCTGTAATCGCGGCAACTACTTATGCGGTCGCAGACTCTTCACAACCATTTGCGCCGCATCTTTCTAAATCTGGCGTGGAAGACATGCTGAGGAATGCTCATCAACTCGACGCATATAGGTTTGCCCAATCCGTTGGCTTTATTCCATAATTGTGACAAATAAGGAATAGCCAACAAATTGCCGGTGCCTTATTCTACAGGCACCGGCACGATTCAACTACTAAAAACGCCATATATTGTCTTCGATGTGAGTGAGGGCCAGCTCCCCAGCAGATAGGGAGAGATCAGCACGAGCTCAATCTGAGCTCTTCATTTCTGACTGATGCTGTCAATGAGTAAGTTCTTGGCGCAGGGCCAATCGATGGCCGACTCTATATGCGTTACATCAGCTACTCGCTCATTCCTGACCCTCTGGAAAATACACGAACTGCTTTTACGGAAGCATGTGAGTAGAAACATCGAACAGCCATGTCGCATAAGCTTTACTGCACGCAACATGGCCTATTACGTTCTTTAGTACTCAACGAAAACAGATAATTATGCAGAAACCAAGTAAGACCGATCTAAGCCCGTATATTGCATCACTGCGTCAAGCAGACCTTAACCTTTTGGTCGTCTTTGCAGTATTGGGGGAAGAACGAAATGTCTCTCGTGCTGGAGCGCGTCTGCTGCTTGGGCAGTCCGCCATCAGCCGTGCCTTGCAACGGCTCCGCGAGATGTTCCATGATGATCTTCTCGTTCGAAGCGGTTCTAACTACATGCTGACGCCACAAGGAAATAGACTCTTCGATGAGGTAAAAGTCATTCTACCCACGCTGGGGACATTCCTGGTGCCAAGCAGGTTTGATCCTAACCTCGAAAAGAAGCACTTCCGTATTGCGGCTGCAGATAACGCAACTTCTCTTCTGGCCCCAATCCTGGGACGCGATGTTTTTCCCAGAGCTCGAAAGATTCAGTTTGATTTTGCGGCTTGGGAAGAGCAGTGTTTCGACGCTCTATCCAGTGGATACCTCGACCTGGTTTTGAACGCAGATGAAGGGTGGATTCCGGCTCAGTTCGAGCGTGAGACGATTTACGAGGAGCGACTGTGCTGCGTTGTCTCTGCCGATTCAAAGCATACCCAGGGTTTTACTTTGAAAGAGTATCTCAATGCTGACCATATCAGCGTAAATGTATTTGGCAGCTCTCAGGAGATCCCCGAGAAGCGACTGGCAGCTATGGGAAAAGAACGTAAGATCGTCATGAGCGTTCCATACTTCTCTTCGGCGATGCGTGCTGTTGTTGGTTCAAATCTGGTTGCTACCATGCCTCTTCACCTTGTCGAGTCAGAGCCGCAAGATTCGCGGCTCAAGATTTTGCCTGCTCCTGATTGCTTCACTGGCTTCAACTGCATGATGTTCTGGCAGTCCAGTCTGAATTCGGATGCGGCACACCGATGGCTTCGTCAAACCATCAAATCTGCAAGCTCAAGCATTGGATTCAACTCATATGGTCATCATCCGAGATGATTGTAGTTTCAGCCCGACTTAAGGCATAGGTAGTTCAGGATTTCCGACTGGCCATTCATCTTTTCTAAGCTGCGGGATCGCTCGTAGTGCTCAGCGTCCGTGCGATGTCGCGTATCGTAGCCCGCAGCCATTGGTGCGCGGCGTCAGTGTTGAAGCGAGATTGCCAAGCCATTACGTAATCAAAGCCTGTCAGTACAGACGGAGCGGAAATGATCTTTACCGCCGGGTTGTGGGATTCAGATTGTGCAAGTCGAAGAGGCACGGTAGCAATGAGCCTTGTGTTCGCGACCGCACGAATTGCAGTCTCGAAATACGGAACACGAAAGACAATATTGCGCGTCTCGCCAACATCCGCGAGACGTTTTTCTGGAATGACCTGCGAGTTAGCAAAGACACTCACACTAATATGTTCAGCACTTAGATATTGCTTAAGAGTCAGACCCTGCGCATGCTTGGAACCGGCCGAGACGACGCAACATAAGCTCTCCTTATAGATGACTTCTCTTTCAAATGCAGGGGGAACACTGCCTTCGTCTGCATTCAGAACCAGATCCAGACAGCCGCTCGCAAGAGAATCAAAACACTTGTCCTCCCACGCGACGAAATCAAACAGAATTTTGCGTGCTTTCGGTATGACATCCCGAGTCAGGATTGGAACAAGAAGAGAGGTAGCATTATCGGTAGCGGCAATGCGAAACTTCGTATCGTCAATCGCCGGGTCAAACTTCACCGCGCTTAGGAAATCGTTAAGCTTGGGGAGGATCACTCGAATCTCTTCAAAGAGCCGCTGTCCTTGAGGCGTTAATACATAGGAATGGCCACTCCTCACGAAAAGGTCATCATGGAACATCTCCCGCAAGCGCTGTAAGGCCCGGCTTACGGCAGGCTGACCGAGCAGCAGACGCGCTCCAGCGCGCGAGACGTTCCGCTCTTCTGCTAAAACTGCGAATACGACGAGGAGGTTAAGGTCTGCTTGCCGGAGCTGCGCGATATGCATAATGCATTTTAGCTTTATGCATGTAAGGCATTCGATAAAGCAGGCCTGTCTGTCGGCGTCGACTAGCCCTTCAAATGGTGTTTTCTTGGGTTTGGCGTCTGGCGAATGCATAAGGATACCGGAGACTTTCTATCAGCCTCCTTCATCCGTGATGTGTGCCTGCCGGATGCGCCTCAACGCAGACCACCGCTCCGCGGTCGTGGTGTCCGCATAACCGTGTTCATGTTATCTGCACGAATGTTCTTTCAAAGGAATAATCCAAGGTTGAACTATCAATTTGGACTCACGACCTCTGCCCAAAACAAGATCTGAGCGCATGGGGCAAACGGTCAGACTCCGATAACGGATCAACACTCTTACTATGGTTTCAACAAGGCGCTCAAGGAATCATCCGCTACGCCTACTATTAACAAGTTACGTAACATGGATTCTTTATCACGCCATGGTCGAGGGTTCGAGCCCCGTCGGCCCCGCCATAAACCTGAAACAAAGCAGACGGTTTATGACAATGACATGCTTAGTTGAACTCTACGAACGTGGCTAAAGTGTGCGTCATCCTCAAATCCTGCAACTCACAACGCTTACTGCGCCGGCTTCGCAAGCTGCTGGCCAAGCGGTACGGGCTTGCCAAAGTGCGGTGTGCCGTCAGCGTTCCAGGTAAACGGCTGAATCCGCGGTGAACGTCTGCCTCCGCAGCCTTCGCCGGGCGCCGGATTGGCATGATAGATGATCTAGTTTTGGGTACCGTCAGGGGATGTGAAGAAGCCATTATGACCCGGACCAAAGGCCTGCGCGGCTGGGTCCGTCTCGAAAAATGGATGATCGATCTTGTTCCAGCTTGTCGCATTCAGCAGATTGGCGCCGCGCTTGGCCTCAAGCACGCCCAACGCATAAAAGTCTGTCCAACAGGCCGAGGCAGAGAAAACAATCATCAGCTTGTCGTCGTGTTCGAGAAACTCCGGCCCCTCATTCACGTTGAGGTGACGCCCTGGCAGGTCACCATGCTTCTCCCATGAAAACGTAGGCTTGGAGATCAACGTCCGCTTTGAATCGAGTGTCCAGGGATTGCTCATATGCGCGATGAAGAGGTCCTGCTCGCCATCAGTGGCGCCAAGCCAGCCGGACCAGACCATGTAATGCTGGCCGCCGACCTCAAATGTGGTGGCGTCGATGGCCCATTCATCGCCTGGCTCGCTCACCTTGCCGCGCAAGGTCCAGGTGCCTTCAAGAGGATCCTCATTGGCATTCTCAACGACGAAGATCCTGTGTGTGGAGTTTTCGCCTGCATCCGCGGAGAAGTAGATGTACCACACGTTACCCCAGCGATGCAGCTCCGGCGCCCAGAGCTCGTGCGACCAAGGGTGCCCAGGCTCAGGTGTCCAGACAGCTTTTGTCTGCGCATGGCGCAGATCGGTGATGTCGGTAGTTTTACGCAGGGTCAGATTGCTGCCTGAGGTGTTGGAATAGTAGTAAAAGCCCTTCCAGTAGATAACCCATGGATCAGGACCGTTTTCAAGCAGCGGGTTGGTGAATGTCCTCGCGGCAGTGGCGTAGCTTGGGGCCGGCGCCTGGGACGAGGTTCTGCTGGCTGCCGAGATCGCCGTCTCCTGGCCATGGGCTCCGCACGGCGCAGCGACAATTAAAAAGACGAGAGCGGCGAGTGTGCTCAGAGTCACCGTCATGCTGCCTCCGCAAACACAACAAGTGTATATTCGCCGGCGATCGTTCGTCAGGCCCTTTGCTTATGCATAACGCATAGTTAGTGTTTGGGCTGATCCGGCCGGCCGGCCACCCGGTCATAGAGATACACGTCGCTGGTGGTGCCAAGCGACTCGTTATAGAGCGCCATCTCGCCGGTCGCCTGATCGAGCTCCTGCTGAAAGTCATGGATCGCTCGCAGGATATCCGCTGTAGCCGGGATTTCGAGCTTGGTCGATTTGAGAAATTTTTGATAGCCGCGGTCGACCAGACGGGTGATCTCACCGTTCAGCACCCAGCCTGGCTTTTCAAGCAACGCCGCCGGGTTAAACGGCGCCGCGTTGCGCCCCTGCGGCTTAGGCACGGGCATGATGATCGCCGCGCAGCCGTACTTTGACACACGCACCGCGCCCGGGCGGCGGCTTGCACCCTCCGGCGCCGCGGCGACATCAAAACGCTGGGTGCCAAGTAGGCCCAGCACATCGTCAAAGCTGCGTTGCTTCGTCTTCTTGATCATAGGAGCGGCCGTCGTCTCAGTTAGACTCAGAGACAACTGTCGCACATTGAACGGCCAATCTCAACGTCCGCCGGCTGAAGCGCTGCCGATATGCGGAAACCTATCCCAGATAAGGACCCCTCGCTTTGAGTCAGACTCAGTTCGCCCCGGAACCGACCCTCACCACCGCCGGAAACCTGGGCACAACCGTGCTTGAGCGCATCGGCAACACACCGCTGGTGCGTCTGGACGAGCTGACCCGTGACCTGCCCGGCGTCACCATCCTGCC
>JAVJIA010000028.1:0-15585 GCA_035593285.1 Micropsitta bruijnii | reverse complement strand
ACGTACATGCTCTAATTGCTCTGCTGCTGTACGACTGAGAGCCGAGTGACAGGAGTTCAATTTATTTGGTGTTTTAGCCTGATTTTGCCAGCCAGAACTGCGCCTTTTCCCGTATGCTCTGCGTCCGTGCCGCGCCTGCAAGCTGGCTCAAGAACGCCTCGCTCCCGGCGCTGTGAATCAAAGACAAAGAGAATGGAATCTCATCCATGACCTCCGGCGGAACAGCTGACGAGCTCGTCTGGTTATAGAGTTCAGTCAGCCTGGCCAGCCCGTCATCGCCCCGCTCCAGACCGATCCAGAACACTGAACGCTTCTGCAGTTCCACGGCTCCTGCGCGTTGCGTGAAAGAGAACAGCACGTGTGTGACAGCCGGATCGTTATGGATCGCAATTGCCAGCAACGCCTGGTCGGCCAGCCCGAAGCGCGCCTTGGCGTTTTGTTCAACCACTGCCTCCAGACTCGCCAGACTATCCTGCTCACTCACGCCAGAGGCGACCACCACGGGCACATTGCCCGCGTCGATTGGGCACGAGCCGCTGGTCACCCAGATCTTCTGGGGCCGTCCGCCGACGTAACGCGTCAGTATGATCGCCGCGGACGGTGTCCCGCTCTGTTCCGGGTCGGTGTTGAACGAAGGTCCATACCGATAAGGCGCTTCGAGCAGCACGATACCCGGCCTGGCTCCCTGCGCGGCCTCGGAGAAATTTTCACACGGGGAGACCCTTACATTGCGCACCGAAGGCACTGTGTAGACGATCCAGCGAGCCTGCTCCGTGCCTTTGTCCTGAGTTACCACGGCCATAGCTGCCGGAAGGCCTTGCACTATGCGTTCGCTTCCTCTTGTAAGGTGAATCTCCTGTGCCATTAACATGGAACCTCCGAGCGCGAGACTGAGGACTGCCACTCTGTTCATCTGATTCATCTCTCCACCCCGTCCAAACAGACTTGACTCTGTTCTAAAGTCGCCAGAGTCAGACCGTGCTGGCTTTTCGGTGAGTGCGCCGATAGTATCGGCGAATCGTCGCCGGACAACGCGCTTGCGCTCGCGCAGGCCATGGCAGCGGTGCCAGAGTCCGGCGAGGGACCGGGGCGGCTGATGCCATGATGTGCACAAAAGACATCCGTCAGATCGACATCGAACCTGTGCTCGACCGTACGGTGTGCAAAGCAGCAAAGCATTTGCCGTTCGAGCATGGTGATATTCGCCTGAGCCATCAGGTTGTACTGCAGGTTGACCAACACTCTGGGCACAATCACGCAGGGCTCCTGATTGAAGGAGAGCAAAAACTCCGGGGTGCCGAACAATGCATGCAGAAAAGGGCTTTGCCGCAGCTGCGTCGTGTGACTCACGTATGCCTGCGCCACCTGCTCTTCAGTCTGCATCTGCCGTGTATAGCTGATGCCGCACGCTAGACCACACCGGACCCGATGCTCCACCTGCGACAACACATCGCGCCAGCGGCGCAGCTCGGTGGGTTCGCCCGCGGCCGTACCTTCCCACCATCCGATAGCCTGACCAAGCAGCTTGGTCAGGTGATCGCATTGCTCATGAAACTGCGCCTCCACGCGATGCACGAAGGCGGGGTGCTCAAAGAAGGTGGCGAAGGACTCCCAGTGCGACTTATAGGAGATGCATCCCTGCTGCAGATTTGCATCCACATAGAGGGCCTCATACCAGTACAGCTGCAGCGCAAGCGAGAGCCGGTCCGGCGAACGCAGCAGGCTCATGACGATGGGTCTGGTCTGGCAGAGAAAGTCTTCCACCAGCATTGCGGCCTCCACACTGGCGACGCCGCGATCCTCGCTCGAGTACGTGTCCGCTTCAATGACGTTCACGCGGTAGCGGCTCTCATCGGCGGTGCATCGCAGGCCTTCCCACTTGAGCAGGCGCTCGGCCCAGGCCGGGCGGTACTCCGCATTGATCTCTGAAGGGAAGAGGGTCAGATGAGCGCGGCAGCATGCCACGAACTGCTCGAAGATCAGCCCTGACTCCGGGTGGGTCAGCGCAACGCGTAAGCGCAGGTGGGCTCCACCGAGAAAGTGTCTCTCCCAGAAGACGGCTGGTCCGTCCGCGCCGATCAGGGCTTCAGCGGCCGGCTCAACGCACTCAAGCAGCAAGGCATCCACATCCGACGTATAGATCCGGCATGACTGCCACTGCCGTGTCTCCTTCATAGCGCCAATCCCTCAATCTTCCCTTGATTGCGAACTTCCTCGGTAAGCGTGAATCCGGCCTTGTTCATCAAAAGATGCAGGCCGTGGCTGCACATGGCCAGATCCAGTGCGCCGCGGCGATGGAAGGCCGAAAGCCGCCGAAGGAACAGGCGCATGACCGGCAGACTGCGCAGGTCTGAGGCCAAGGTCAACAGGGTAAGCTGCGTCGCGGCAGAGTAGGGCAAGACCGCGTTCAGCCCCGAGCTTCCGCAGTGCAGCTCCAGAAAACGACGATATTCTTGCGTCACTGCCGGGACTTCCGCGTCGAGCACGAGGAGCGCGGCGCACGCCGCCATCACCGTATGAGGCCGGCTGGACCCTGCGGCTTGCAGCACTGCAAGGGCAAGCTGGGTCGACGCAACGTTGAGCGACTCAGACCGCACCGAGGTCCAGTTCTCTCCAAAGTAGAACTGGGCCCTGTCATAGGGGCAGCGGATGACCCTGACCGCAAGCGCCCCAAGCTGCCGATCCAACGTGCTGGAGACGCGGCACACATACGTGGGGACATGGAGGCGTAAGCGCAGATGCGGCCCACTCAGGTCGTCATATCGAATGAAGAACCAGCGGTTGAGCATGCCATCTTGTTCCCAATGCTGCATCAGCGGCAGAAGCGTCTCGACCAGAAAGACGTCCGGTGCCTTCAGATCATGCAGATGAAATGACTCCCAGCGCAGCGGCTCAGCTAGACCTCGATCAGCCATTCCGTTACCCTCCCGCGCCCATCGAACAGCGGTGTTTGCTCGAACGACGGTTGCATGGAAGAGAGCCTCACTGAGCTCTCAGGCTGTGCGCCCATCAGGCGAGCACGTGCGTACTCAATGCTGAGCGCTGAGTCCAGATCGAGAAAACTGGGTTTATGTGTGTTCTTGTGATTTGTGTCCACTTCATAAAACCAGTGCGCGCGGGACATACCCGTCCAGCCTTCTATGCACTGCCGGAACTGCATGCATGTCTCGAAGAGGCTTCGGCCGCACAGGGCGCGCTGCATTGAAGCCGTTGAGACGTACCAGAAGGGCCGGCGCAGACAAACCCCATCGACAGAGAGTCCCTCTTCAAAGCGCACATCCTCGTCCGGCTGCCGCTCGATGAAGCGATGATCGATATCGAATGGGTTATGGAAGATGTCGTTGTGGTCCAGCAGCAGCATTTGATAATGCAACGGAAGATTTCCCGCGAGTAGAAGACCTTTATAGGTGAAGTCAATCCGGACTCCGGAGGATCGTTCCTCAAACTGAATCTCTCCGGCCCGGTCCGTGGCCGCGACCAACACGTCCTCTGGGCGAAGCCAGCGCTCAAACAGCGGCTGAAAGCGATCGTCAAAACCGAAACCGATCGATCCGGCTGCGGCATGCGGCCGCACCTTGTCGCTTGCAAGATCCGGGCTGATCTCTACTTGCAGACTGTTCCCGCCTTCTTTCGTCCGCGACGGTTGAGCGTTGGTTCTACCGCGATACCGGCCGCCCTCAGCAAAAATGCTGTTTATGTAGAAGTTTGAGAAGTCGCGACCTGGAGAGCCCAGGAAGCATACCTTTGCCCCCGGCGCACGGGTGGCAGCGGGTATGCGGAGATCGTGCACCAGGGCTGCGCGGGTGTAGTGGCCCTGCATGCTTCTGCAGCGCGTCTGCCAAGCCAGCCGCTGCGGCAACCGGTCGCGCTCCCAGCAGGCGCTGGCGACCTTGAGCGCCTCGCCCCGGTCCCTGGTCACACGCTGCAACAGGTCCAGGTAAGGCACCTTTGTGCTGGATCCCATGAGCCGTCGCATAACCATGCGCGTGCAGAAGCCTACGCTGTCAAAGTCTCCGAGTATCTGAAACAGCGGCTTCAGCCCGCTGAGCCGTTCGCCGATCTGCTCCGCCTGTGCACAAGAGGCAGCGTACAACTCCGGCTCACACTGCTCTACGTAATAGACGACGGCGTGTGTTGAGGCTTGGACAGGTGCTGCGGGAATTTCAAGTGTTGCAAGCGCGGAAGCATGCACGCAGGCACCATCCAATCGCGCGAGCGCGTGCACATGATCTGTCCATTGACTGCCGCGCAAGTGCTCCGCAGCGAAAAACGGAGCGTTGCGCGTTGCCAGGGAGAGACGACACACACCACGTTCAACCAATCCCTCAACGAAGCCCAGCGCTGCGTCTGAAGAGGCGCCGCACTGTTTGCCAAGAAGATGAAGGCACGCATCGACGGTCTGCGGAGACTGGTCACAGGCACGTATCAGCGCACGCAGTGGCTCACTCGCACGCAGTGAGCGAATGCCTAAGCCATGCAACTGCGTGAAGTAGAAGTCCAGTGTGTCATGCTGCTCTGTCCAGGGTACGAAATGCACCTCTGCGCGCGCACGCAGCGCCGGAATTTGCAGCAAGTCGCGCTCGATCGCGTCGACCCACGTGCGGCTTATCTCAATCCTGCATGCCGGCTCGGTCTTTGCTGCGCCGTGCGGCTCTCTGCCGACGCTGCAGAAGAGGTGCAGTGGACTGGCCTTGGTAGACATCTTCGCCATGTACGCATAAATTGTGCGGTCGCGACGATTGAAGCTCTTCGACGAAGGCGAAGTGGTCTCATCGTGCAAATTTGGACAGGAGTAGTTGATGGCGGATCGGATCAGCGGATTCAGCAGCGCTGCGCGACATGCCGCGCGGCCGTCGTCTATCAGCACCTTATCTGCCGACGACACGAGATCCTCGAGCCTGCGCGTCAAACTCTGATAGGCGTCCCTCTCCGCACTGAAACAAGCGCAGAGCAAAGGCTCGTCGCGCAAGCGACGCCTGCGCGCCACCTGGCGCTTCACCTCGATCAGGCGCTTTCGCAGAGGCTGCTCCTTTATGGAGCCGATGACTGCTGACAGATGCTCAGTGAAGGTTCTCGAAATCAGCTCGAGCGAACGCGTGGTCTCCTCACGGCTTTGAGCCAGATCAGCAAGCGCAGCCGCGCGGAAGCCCACGTGTTCAGACGCGTTGAGCGTAGCGGCGCGCACGGCTAGAAGCTCCATAAAGCAGTCGGTCGGCCACTAGCCGGCAAGATTGATTGGGGCATGTTGTTGTCGAGGCTCCGCGTCAGTCCGTGGATGGCGTACGCCGTATATCGCCGGCGCGAGAAGATGAGGGCGGCCTTGCCGTTACGGCAAGAATGCCCTCGCTTTAACTAGTCGAACGACACAGCCGGCTGAGTCGGCTGAACCGTGCAGGAACCCTGACCGCAGCTGTTGGTGGTGTTGCATGAAGCGGCGAAGTCAGCCATGCCGCGGCTGCCTTCCTGGAGGAAGCTGTGGATCTCTTCAATCTCAAGCGAGTTGAGGTCGATGGCGAGGGGGCTGTTGACAACCGTATTGATCATGGCACTTACCTTCAAGTTGGATTCCGGCTCCGTGACGGCTCTCCGGTGAAGACACTCTGACACGTCTCTCTGGCTTTCTTCGCCTCGTACCGTGAGCAACCTGCAGATCAAGAAGCTTCAGCCGCAGTTTTCGTGAGATGACAAGTGCGGGAGATGTGACCTTTTGCACCCCGATCGGCAAAGGCGCTCTCTCAGGGCGGCTTTAAAGGCAAGGTTCATAAAACAGCTTTACTTAAGCGCGTGACGCACAGAAAGAGGTAAGACCACGCAAGCATCTTGGTGGTTCAAGAAGCGGTGAACGCATGAAAGCAGCACGTATGGTGCATTGCAGATATGCGCACTAAAACGTATAGAACCCATGGCTGTACAAAGACGAAGGGCAGCCATGCCGCGAGGCAGAGCCGCCCCTTAGAGCAAACTACTCGATCGACGCCGACTGAACTGGCTTTACGGTGCAGGAACCCTGACCGCAGCTGTTGGTGGTATTGCACGAAGCGGCGAAATCAGCCATGCCGCGGCTGCCTTCCTGCAGGAAGGTGTGAAGCTCTTCAATCTCGAGCGAGTTGAGGTCGATGGCGAGGGGGCTGTTGACAAGCTTGTTGATCATGGCGTTTCACCTTTGTTGGATTCCGGCTCCTGGCGGGCTTTCCGGTGATTCCTACTCTGGCACAAGCTAGTGACTTTCGGCACATCGTGGAGTACTAGTTTGCGGATCAAGAGAATTCAAAAATAATGTTCATAAGACTTGAAAAGGCATCAGGTCCGGAAAACTGTTTGCTACATCCTGTTATCTTCCAGGGAAACGCGAGCCATAGACCGCAATGAGGACAATGCATGAGTTGGACCGACAAAAATGAATGGTTTATAGATCGCGGACGCGAGAGAACAAACTGGCAGGCACTTCGCCGCTTCCTCAGTTACTACCGCTCTCAGCGGGGAGCGTTGTTCGTCGCGGGTACGGTTTCATTCTTTGGATCCTGCATCATTGCGCTCATTCCATTGAGCTTACATAACATTCAGCTTTCCGTGCAGAGACGTGATTCGCGCACGCTGCTGCTCTCTGTCCTGCTCTTCTTCGCTGTCCTGCTTATGCAAAATGCAGGCTCCTGGATCACAAGAAAGGTTCGCGCGCGGATTGCGTCGCTACTTAACTCGAAGCTTTTGCTAGAGTATTTCACCAAAGTCTTGAACATTCCAACTGAGGATTTCATCCACTTCCGCGCGAATGGGAATATGTTTCAGCGGGTCATCGATGCGCTGGGCGTGACCTCACAGGTCACGGAATCCCTTCTGCGCGCTATCCAATCGACGGTTACCGCGGTAATCCTTCTTGTTGTCTTGATAACAATCGTTCCAGCCGTCGCGGCTGTAGTTACTCTAGGATGCGTGATCCTTTACGTCACCGCCCAGGCCAACGCACAAAAATTGCAGGTGGCACGAAAAGCCGTATTGGCAATCAACTACCCGCTGGTCGGCAAGATGATAGAGACGATTGAAGCTACGCTCATCATCAAGACTCTGGCAGCTTCATTCCGCGTAACCAGCGATATTGGAGAGCTTGTAACCAGCAAGGAGGTAGCAGACTACAATGAGGTCGCCGTTGAGGCAAACGGCATCGCCGTCAATGCAGTCGTAGGCAGCCTGGTCACGGCGACAACGCTGGCCATAACGTCATTTGACCTGATGCAAGGCACGCTGACCTTGCCCCAGACATTGTCTGCGTATTTGCTGGTTGGTATGTGTGTGGGCCCTGTTGTCGATCTTGCCAACCTCTTTCAAGGTCTGCCCAGCCTTTCGCTCACGGTCAATAACTATTTACAGACTCTGGATCTACCCAGCGACAGTCTTGTTGTGGCACCGGCATTGAATGGAGCCACTGACCAGGAGCTCACGGGCCCGGTCAGAAAGCTACTCTCCGGCGGCGGCGACCGGCTCGCGTTTACGGGGAATGGCACTGGCAGCAAGACACCTCTCGCCGGCCGGATCGAGATCTCCAGAGTAGAATTCGGCTACCGCGACGGTCCGTCGGTCCTTCAGAACCTGGACCTGACCGTGCATGCGGGGGAGCATATCGGTTTGGTCGGCCGCAGCGGCTCCGGGAAGACGACTCTGTTTCGCATGCTGCTGGGACTGCTGCATCCGCGGGCCGGCAACGTGTGCGTCAGCGGCATGGATCCCGCGTTGTGCGCAGAGAAAGAGCAGTACCGCAGCCAGTTCGGGGTCGTGAGTCAGAATGACTTTCTCTTCAACGCAAGTCTGTATGAGAATTTGGTCTTTGGGCTTCCAGAGGAGTGGCTTTCCTCACTAGACCTTGAAGGCACTTTGGCATCGGTCAACCTGCTGGATCGCGTCCGCCAACTGCCGAAGGGCCTTGAGACACGCTACTTTCCGGACACGCTTTCCGGAGGCGAAAAGCAGCGATTATTGATTGCGCGCGCTCTCATTCGCGATCCCAGCGTGGTTCTGCTCGACGAGCCCACCTCCGCACTCGACTTTGAGAACGAATGCATGATCCTAAGCGCCATTGAGCGGCTTACGGCGGGACGCACCACCATCACGATCGCCCATCGGCTCAGCACGGTACGTGCCGCCGACCGGATTCTTGTGCTGGAGAACGGTCAGATTACAGCCGGCGGCAAGCACGATGAGTTGCTAGCCGTGAATCAGTACTACCGCGATCTTTACCGGTACAACGCATTCATCGTGTGACTGCCATGATTGAACTGACGAACGGAGAACGGTATAGACGAAGCGCGGGCGTCTCGATTATCAGCGAGGCAGCGTCGTGTTGTGTCCTTGATCGTGCCACAGGCGGTTTCTGGCAGTTGCCGTCCCGCGTCCATCACGATCTGCTTGCTGCCGCCCACAGCACGCACTGCTTCTGCCTTGCTCCCCTTGGTGTGGAGACTTCTCACCTGATCGAGCGATGCATTCTTGAGTATGCCAAGGCCGGCATCGTGGAACTGGCCTCAACACCGGAACCGGCCGAGTCGGAACCTCTCTGGAATACGCATGACATGCTGCTGCACCTGGGTACACGTGGTCGACTGCAGCGCAGTTCGCAGCTCTCTGAAGGCGGCGCGGTAAGTTCGTCAAGAGTCATGAGGTCCATGCCGCCAACTATGCGTTCCGCGGTCACCCTGACGCAGGCGTTTCATGATCGCGAGACGCGTTACAGCGCCGCAGTTCCAAGCTTGGCTCAATTATCCGAGCTGCTCGCGGCTTCGATGACGGCGCGGTGGACGGCAGCGGACCCGACATGGCAGACGGTTGAGAGCCGCCCTTACCCAAGCGCTGGGGGCCTTCATCCGCTGACGGCCTATGTCGCCGTGCAAGAGAATGAGGCTGTGGCGGCGGGTGTGTATCGATTTGACGCAGGCGACGGGGGACTGACGCACGTCCAGGCGAGCGCCGACGTGGTGAACGATCTCCTGAGCGCCGCAGCTCTCAGAGTTCCACTGAAAACAGAGCGCGTTGGCGCTCTCATCCTGCTCACCGCCCATTATCAGCGTGTTGCCAAAAAGTACCGGAACCAAGCCTATCGGTTCATTCTGCTTGAGGCCGGTGCCTTGCTGCAGACTCTTTACCTGCATGCGGGGCCGTGCGGCCTGGCTCTTGCAGCGATCGGCAGCTGCGATGCTGAGGCGGTTGCCAGGGCTCTGCCACTCGACCCCTTCGAGCATCCCAGCGTGCTTGAGATTGTTGCGGGCCGTCAGGAGGGAGGTTTCGATGCAGCTCTTCTACAGCCGCGTTGACAGGACACTTGAGATCGCCAGCGTTTATAGCAAAGATGAAGGCCGCAACGTGCGGCGTATTGTGCTGCACGAGACAGATGCGCATCAAGACGAAGCGACGGGATACCTCCTGAAGCTTTCGACCGCGAAGGTAAGTGAGTTGTACGGTAGTGACCACTTTTATTTTGCGACTACCTATGAGCTCTCCTGCATCATCGACGCATATGTCTTGAGCGGCAGGGAGCATGATCTTTGCCTGCTGAAGTACACCTCCATCCGCAAGATTCTGACCGCTTACGGCTTTGTTCATGATCCTGTACAAGCCGTCGCGGAGGTTGACCTGTGGCAGCCAACATGGAGACGGCCCATGCCGCCTTCCAACTCGTACCACCTTGCCATCGTCGCTCCTTTCGGTCCGTTCGGCGACACGATCATGTTCCTTACGGCGCTTCGGCTCCTACGCGAGTTCCTTGCGCAGCGGTTCACGTCGCTGACTTTTTCGCTCTTTCAGGAGCCTCTCAGCTCTGCGGTTCATTCCCTCTATGAAGGCTCCGGCCTGGTCGATCACATCCATGCACTGCCTCAACCGCTCTCCGCGCTGGCGACGTGTGACGGCGTGCTGGATCTGACGGAGCGGCCCACCGACATCGGCAGGATCTGGCTCGATGCGCTGCTGGACGGCTGCGGGGTGCAGAGTGAGTCCATTGACCGCAGAAGAAAGCGCAATCAAGTCTATCTTCCCATTTCTGTTCGCAGTCAGGTCGCCTCCATTATGCAGCAGCGAGTCTGTGTCAAACGGCGCCGTCTCTTTTTGCACACCAAGGCGTCGACGCCCCTGCGCTCGATGCCGGACAGCTTCCTACACCGTCTGCTTGAGCTGCTTGCGGCAGACTCTCGTTACGAGATTGTGAGCGCCGTAGCTATGCCGAAGGCCTTCGTCAACGTTCGTGACCTTTCCGAGCACTCACATACGATCGAGCATGCGGCCGCCATACTCGAAGGTTGCGATGTCTTTGTTTCGGTCGATACGTCGCTCTACCATCTTGCCGATGGGCTCCGCAAGCCGGGCGTCGTTCTATTTACTTCCATCATTGCCAGCGAGCGTCTGGCCTTCTACCCCCAGATCCGAGGGCTGCAGGTCTTTCCTCCCGACAATCCTTATAGCGGTCACCATGCCGGCCATCATCCAGATGTGATCGTCTATGCAGAGCAGGCTTGGAGTAACTTTCATCCCGCAGTCGTACTGCAGACACTGGAGGAATGCTTGGTATGAGGCAAAGGCGCCTGAACGCTTCTACCTTCTTGCTGCTCAAAGACGATGTCGACATTCGCTCGGAACGGTCTGTCGTCTATCTTTATACTTATGCGGGCTTGAAGCAGTTTAGCGGCCGCAATCTGGGCAGGCTTCATCAAGCAATAGAGCCAGCCCTCCGGGAAGGTATCTTGCTGGGTTCTCTGACCAAGGGCCTGAACGACACGACCCGGCGCGGCGTCATGAACTATCTGTCGTCTCTGCAACAGAACGGCGCGTTTGCGCGCATTCACTCTCGCCAGGACCGGCGATGGATTGCGGATGCTCACCCCGGCGCTCGGCCGGGGCTAGGCTTTGCGAATCATCTTGTCCGTAATGTGAGCAGCTATCCGGAGCTCGTATCTTTGCTTCGTCAGATGTATCGCTCAAAAGCCACGCAGGACAGCCAAGCGCTCTTACTCTGTCCCAATCCGGAGGGCTTGTGGCGTTACAAGGACTGTATCTTGGAAGCACTCAAGACTCAGGGCACTCGTTCCTCGATCTCCCTCTACACCCTTGACGACATGACCTGCCGTCTTGTGACGTCGTTCGGCCGACGTTCACGCCGAGGTCTTACGGAGGCTTTCTGGATGATGGGAATTGCGCGCCAAGCCCATCTTTCGCAGCTTCCGCTTGCTATTTGGGAAGACTTCAGTCTCAGAGAACGGACCGTCTGGTGTGGACTGGATGCTGACCGAACGCTGGATGCAATCGTCAGTCGCGCTGTGTTGGACGATTGCGCAGAAGCAGATGGCGAAGGGGTGGAAACGCCCAAAGAGGACGTAATTGTCAGAGCCATACGCTATCTGGAGACCTTGGCGAGCGCGTCGTTGAGAGTAGATGTTCAACCTTCTACCTCTTGTTCAAAGAGGTCTTCAGTACAGAGCTCGGTCACGCCCGATCGTCATGAACTCGACGGCCTCTTTCGCCGGGTTCTTACACTTCACTATCCCACGCTCGACGCGGAAATATGCCGTTGGGTGATCTAGAACAAGGTAGGTGTTATCTCATTCAAGAGACCAGAGGACTTATATGCTGCAGTATCAGGCATTTCTTGAAGAACTACTTGTCTTGCTCATAGGGAGCGAATTAGAAGTACTCTGCACGCCGGCTCCAATCGTTCTGAACCACTTTGAAGGAATGGATTATGCTTGTTATGACGTCCGGGCTCACCTTGCCTTCGCCTTCTTGCCTTATGAACTTTTCATCTATCGCATGCCTCTCGAAGCTACCCACCTCGACATCAGGTCGGCACTTTGTTGGCTGCGCAACGGGGATTTCACCAGGCATCTCGGCTCACATGGGCCTTCGCTTCGCTTGTTTTACTTGCCGTCATTGCTTCCGCTCGCACTTAGTCTGATTCCGAAGCTTACCCCGGGTCGCGCGGTTTACGTCCATGGCCTTACAAGCGAGGTGCTCTTCTCGGAGATCACACCCCATCCTCTGGCCGCACGCGAAGAGACGATCTCATTGAGCGCAGACACCTGCCTCAGTCGATCGCCTATCGAGCTGGAGGAGAAGAGGCTTGTGCCGGACTCCGGCCGCTCGCACTCCATCCCGGAACTCGATCGCTTCTGCGGTCCAATCTCGATCATCAGTGCGGAGCGCCAGTCGCATGCACGTAAGGGTGTTCCGTCTTTTATCACTCAGATCTGCTGGAGCACCGGCGCCGACAAGCAGCCGCAGCGGACATTCTGCGGAGGCAAGCATCGAGTTCCCGCCATGGCGCAGTCGATTGCCCGGGCTGAGGCGCTCGAGCGTTTTCAAGTGATCTACCCCGATCAGGGAGCGGACCTCTTCTCCGGTCCAACCTCCATCCATCCTGCCTGCGTTTCTCCTCAGCAGGATTTTGCTTTTCCGGACTGCGACGAAAGCCAAGAGCTGCTCTGGACCACATTCCGCGATCTGAGCGACGATTCTGTTGCCTTGGTCCCAGCCGAAGACGTCTGGTTCTATCCAAAAAGTAGTGTATTCGAGGCGTCTCTTGTTCGACCCACTACCAGCGGCTGTGCTCTAGGGGGCAGCCTGGTTGAAGCTACTATCTTCGCGCTACTGGAGTACATGGAAAGAGATGCTTATCTGACGCGCTGGTATCTTCGCAAGTACGCTCTTCGCATCGATCCAGAGACGATCCAGAGCCGCTCTACCTTACTGTTGCTCGCAAAGTTGCGCTTTACTCATCCGCAGTACCGCCTCTATTTCTATAGCATCTCGCTGGACGTTGATATACCTATCGTGACGGTGGCTGCCGAGCGGCTTCGCGGTACTGGAGGAAAGACCTTTCATGCCACAGCTGCCGCGCTCACCCTAGAGGGCGCGCTTGAGAGCGCCTTGACTGAGATCGCGATGCTGCTGCAGACGCCGTACTCACGCTCCTCAAGAGAGAGGTCTCATGCGCTTGCACAAGATCCGGACAAAATCTTGTCGTCAGAGGACCATCGCCTTTTGTACATGCATGATAGCCAGTTCGAACGGGCTCACTTCTTGTCCGCACCAGATGCCTCAATGTACGACGTCGCCCAACTCTCATCGTTAAACCTGGCGTCGCCTGGAGAGACGGTCAATCTCTCGACGACTCTACGACTCTTAGCCGGGCGCATCTCCTCACTCGGGATGCGCGTCATGGCCAAAGATATAACGCACGCGGGTCTTCGTAACTCCGGTCTATACTGCGTCAGAGCTCTCGTTACGCAGATGTCGCCGATGTGGTACGGAGAGAAGACGAAACGCATCAATCGTTCCGCACGCATGGCCCGCCTAGACGCTGAGCTGCCTGGAAGCCGAGCCTGTGGTTCGCCCTATGTCACGGATTGCCATCCCTTTAGTTGATTCGGATGAACAGTCAACGCGATCTTGCAACGGGCAAGAGGGCCTGCAGTACTCTGGAAGCAGTGCAGCTCAATGCTTTCTGACGAGATCAGGACGACTTATGGACTGCGGTAGCGAACGACGTGGTGATCGTCGAGCCATTCCAGCACTTCATCCTGCTCCTAACGCGACGGTCGCAGGTTGGACTCCTGCCCGGGCCATCACTATTTTGATGGGACGGCCGCGCTTCGCCAGTAGGCTGGGTGATGGCGCCGGTGCTCTCATACAGGAGAATTATGAATCGTAGATACGATGCCGCATCGTGGTGCAGACGTTGGAGCAGGGTGCAGCTTGCGGTATGGGTTGCGTTGCTGTTCATCTCTTATGCAGCACGCGCTCAGAGAACGCCACAGCTGGCGCAACAGCCTCAGCCGGGGCTGCAGCCTGCTCCTGTTGTGTCGGCCGCTGCCGGTCCCGTGCAAGGGCTCGAAAACCGCGGCGTTTACGAGTATCTGGGTATTCCGTATGCGCAGCCGCCTGTCGGAGACCTGCGCTGGCGGCCGCCACAGCCTTTTCCGCAGTGGACCGAGACGCGAACGACGACGCACTTCGGTCCAGCCTGTGCGCAGATCACCACACTAGGCGCGTTTGCCGGTCCGCCGAACAGCAACGAGGATTGTCTCTCGCTCAACGTCTTTACGCCTAAGCGGCCTGGCAGCAAAAAGCTGGCGGTCCTGGTGTGGATCCATGGAGGCGGCAACTTCGACGGTGAGAGCAACGACTACGATGCGGGCAAGCTCGTCGCAAAGGGCGAGCTGGGTGTGGTTACGCTCAACTATCGGCTGGGCCTGCTGGGCTGGCTGGCCAGTCCGGCGTTAGACCACGAGGGACACCCATTCGGCAACTACGGCCTGCTCGATCAGCAGCTGGCGCTTCGGTGGGTGCAGACGAATATCGCCTCGTTTGGAGGCGATCCGAAGAGAGTAACCCTTGGCGGTCAGTCCGCGGGGTCTGTCGATGCGTCGGCTCAGATGGTCTCCCCCCTGGCAGCCGGTCTGTTCCATCGCGCGATCTTCGAAAGTGTGCTGCTGGATTCCATCTCATTGAGCGCTGGAGAGAAGCTGGGGGCGGGCTTCGCGACCGCCGCCGGGTGCGGCTCCGGTTCTGAACCTGAGGTGGCGGCCTGTCTACGGCGTCTGCCGGCGGAGACTGTTCTGAAGCTGCAGGGAACGGAGAGCGCCAACGGCGCCTATGTGACCACCGCGCCGATTGCAGACGGTACGATCGTGCCAAGCCAGGGGCTGTTCGACGCCTTCCATAAGGGCAGGTTCACGCACATGCCCGTCATGAGCGGCTTCACGCATGACGAATACAACTTTCCGATTGCGATCACCGAGTACTTCGCCACGCCGCGCGCGCCTGTGTCGCAAGCGGAGGTGAAGACCTATGTGGAGACGACCTATGGCGCAAGTGCCGCGAAGGTGCTGGCCGCCTACGCTCCGAGTGTTTATGCCACGCCACAGCTGGCTCTAGACGCGCTCGGCACGGGATCGCTCATCTGCCCGCAACAGGCTGTGAACCGGACACTGTCTTCACAGGTACCGCTCTATGCGTATGAGTTCAACGACCGGACGGCTCCCTTTTTCTTTCCCGAGCTGCCGGGCTTTCAATCACTGGCGTATCACACAGCCGATATTCAGTATCTGTTTACCGGCTACCATGGTGGCGCGCGAGGAACAGCGCACACACTGAACAGCGCGCAGGAACGGCTTTCGGACGAGCTGGTGGCTGCCTGGGCCAGCTTTGCCAGAACAGGCAATCCAAACCCAAACGGAGACCGGCCATGGCCGCGGTACAAAGCGCGCGCACCCGGGTCGTCGTTTTACTTTCTAGAGGACATTCCTGCTTCGTCTCTGCGTACGGCGCAGCAGGTGTCTGAGGAGCATCAGTGCAAGCTCTGGGACAGCCTGCAGACGCCCTGATGCAAGCGCCTCCGATTCGACGTGCGGCTTAGGACGTATCGACCTATTCGTGTCGGTCCTTCTGGAACTAGGAAAACAGCTCGATTTGTCCTCTCGCAGCGCAGCGGAGGGATCCGCGTGTCTTCAAACAAACCGCAGATCTCTCCGCTGCGCTGCGAGAGGACAAAATGGATGTCTATAGCCTGCACTCAAGCACTGCACCATGGAATGTCGATACACCCTATGA
>JAVJIA010000027.1:0-15653 GCA_035593285.1 Micropsitta bruijnii | reverse complement strand
TCTGGTGGTAGTTAGTATGTAAACGCTTTCCTACAAAGCCTTCAATACAAGTCACTACTTTCCTTATACTCAGTAAAGAGAGACTGACACAGAGTACAGAAACCTGCCACAGCTACCCAAAATAGAAAGTACTGGAAAATTAATCCCTTTTATTACACCAACTATTACATTGAGTATTGCTTCAGCATGGAAGGCAATTGCTTTGCAGTCTCTGAGGTGACCTGTATCTGCCCTGAAGTGAATGGACTAACAACCCTTGTAACTATCTAAGACAAGATAGAAGAGTGCATCTATTTAACTAATACATTTCTACGTAGCAAGTCAAATTAGGCTTCACAAAATAATAGGCTCTTTTAAACCAAAACATGAAAAAAACAAAACAAAACAAAACCGTAATAAGAAGTATTTTTTTGCACAACAGGGA
Source organism: Micropsitta bruijnii (assembly GCA_035593285.1). NCBI lineage: Eukaryota > Metazoa > Chordata > Aves > Psittaciformes > Psittacidae > Micropsitta > Micropsitta bruijnii. The sequence continues at coordinate 15,229 of JAVJIA010000027.1, read as the reverse complement.
TTAAGGATTTTAACAGATTGCTGGTTTCCTGACACTCGCCCTCTGGGCTTATGTGCCATGAATGAAATCACTACTGTGGCTGTCAGTGGCTTTTCGTATTTATTCCTTTCACACTGAAGCAGTCAGTTTTAATTGGAGAAAAGAAACAACAGTGAGCTCAGAAGCTGTAGAAGAGTTAGGGTAAAAAAAGAAAGCTAGCCTTCACTCCAAGAGCTGCAGGGATGCTTTGTGTGGAGAGCAGAACAATATGTATATTTTAAATTTAATACGGCAATACTTAAAGTTGGGAATAGGTGGTCTGCTGTTGGGTCTCAGGAGCTACAGGAGGCACCTGGAGTGCAAATGTGTAGGTTAGCAGAGGGCAAGGACCTCCCTTCACAATTGCTACCCTGGCTCTGAAAGGCACATCCTTTGGATGGGTTTGCTCAGCTCAGCTGAGCCAGTTGTGGTGGGATCACCTCACAGAGCGGGATGGCCAACCTGCATCAGCCTTGCTCTGCACTTTGCAGAGCTGCAGGCTGGCAGATGACCGTGCTTGTCCCTGCGGTGGCAGCAGCCCCACCTTCTGAGAGGGGAGGCTTTTGTTGTCACGCTGCTTGTGCACTTCAATTACCTCTGCTGTTTCCAGCTCTGCTTTTGGTGCTGGTGTCTCCTCATCCCCCTCGCTGGCCAGCCTGGGCACCTGCTCTCCAAGGAGTTCCTCATGGTGGTCGATGAGGAACTCCAGGAGCTGCGTCACCTGCACACAGCAAACCACTGGTTTCACTGAGGGGGCTGATGAGGGCTCAAACAGCCTTTCCCAGCCTGACCCGTGCTTCTGTGCAGGAAGGTGCAGCCGTGGGGCTGCTCTTCCTGGCTGCTGCCCCATGGCTTTGCTAATGGGAGGAGGCAGCCAGGACCCTCCGAGCAGCAAAGCTGGGCTGGGCTGGGAAAGCTGGAGCTGGGTGGTGAACACAGCGTACCTTCTCTGTCTCCAGAGCCAGGACTTCCAGGGGCAGCTCCTGGGGTGGGCTCAGGAGGTTTGGTGCCAGGCAGATGGCCAGGTTCCCAGCAGTCATTTTCGTGGTGGCCACGTTCCTGCTGATGCTGCTGAGCAGCGACAGCAGGCGCCGGAGCAGGAGGAGGTTGGCCTCTGGTAACCTGCTGGCCACCCTGAGGGAACAGGAGCACAGCGTTAATGAACTCGGTGCTGACAACACAGGTCTCCCAGGCTGATCTCACCCAAGGCCACTGTCTGCTCTACAGCACAGGGACTGCCTTTGCTGAGATATGGCCACCTCCCTCCCTCCCTGCACTTCTGAAAGCGGCCCTTGTTGGAGCAAGCCCCAGTGTCTGTGGGAAGTGCTCCCCGGAGAGAAAAGCTTTCCGGTGCCTCTTTCCCCCCAAACTTGAACCCCACAGCAGCAGGAGGTGGCTTGCAGGGGCCACGGCTGTTTCAGGCAGGCCACTGCTTTGCATTGGAGCCCCAACCTGTGCCAGTCCCTGCTGTCTGCTGCCACACTTACTCTCTCAGTGCTGCCAGCCTCTCCTGCCTGCTGGTCTTCTCCATGGCATCCATCCACTCCTCATACAGCTGGATGCTGAGGAGCTTGGAGGGGATATTCCGGAGGAAGTCCTGCAGTGCCAAGGGCTCCACGTGAGGCTTTGGCCACTGCCTCCAGGAGCACAGGCAGCATCCCCAGCCCTCTGGCTCATGAGCATGCAGCTGGGTTTCTGCTTGTGCTCCCGCAGGTGCCCACCAGCACCAAGAGAGCCAGGAGCTGCAGGGCTCTGGCTCAGCAGGGCTCACCTTCAAGAGGACAGCCAGCAGCAGCACGGGCTGGTTTTCCAGCTGCACTGGCACCCCGCTGTCCAGGGCCTCCCTGATCTCGCGGGAGGCACGCTGGTTGGCTGCCAGCCGGAATATCCCCTGCGTGGATGAGCCATGGTCATCGAGTAGAGCCAGCAGGTCCTGAGGGCACAGAGGAGGAGAGTTGCTGGGCTGGAAACAGGCCCTGAGGTAGGTGCTGGGGACAGCCTCTCTCTGGAGGAGCCAGTGGCATGGGATGGGATGGGGTGGGGTGGGGTGGGATGGGGTGGGATGGAATGGGATTGGATGGGATGGGGACACCCCCAGCCAGGCTGGCTTACTTGGATGGGCTGTGGCAGCATGCTGTCTTGACTGCAGAGATCTGCCAGGGGCCGGCCAAAGAGAGCTCCTGCAGCAGCAGCACCCGATGGCCCCGGTGTCCCTACTGCAGCTGAGGTCCCTGGCCATGCCAATGGCCAGGGCAGCCTCCTCCTGCTCCTGCGGGTCCCGCCTGCTGCCAAGGGAAACAGGCAAAAGAGCTGTGGAGGAGAAGTACCAGGAGAGCGCTCCCAGACTCCTCAGTGCTGTCTCCCAACCACTGAGGGCATGGGAGAGGCGTTGCCATTTGGGACTGAGGGGCCCTGGGGCTCAGCTCTCTCCTGCTGCAGATTGATGGCGATGGATGTGCCCTGTGGGAAGGGCAGTGGCAGCCCCATTGCAGCACATGTGCCCGCCTGCAAGACCAGGAGAGAAGGGACATCCTGCCCCTGTCTTCTCCACACTCACCATCCACGTGGCCACGTGTGCCTTCACTGCCGGAAGGGATGGGAACTGGCAGCTGCTTGGCACCAGCCTGCAAGAAATGGGCTGCACTCACCAAGGAGCCCCACAGGAGAAAGGGACCCTGGCGAGCTGCATCAGCCTCTGGCTGTGTGTGAGAGGTGGGGATGGGTGAGAATGCACCACAAGTGACCCTGACCTGGGCCTGGCGCTGGAGCAGCTTCTCCAGGCTGCCGGCATCCAGGGTCGTCCCCTGGGCAAGGGGAAAAGAGCAGAAGGTGAGGAGCGATGCTGCTGATGCTGGGCTGGGGCAGCCCCTGGGGGCAAAGCAGAGGCAGGAGGGACACTCACAGCATGGCGGCCACTCAGCTCCTTCAGCACCAGCCTTATTGAGGGCAGCTGGGTCACCCGGGCTCCCTGAACTCCTTCCCGTGGTCTGTGCATGGGGAAGGGGCAGAGAAAGAGCTGTGTGAGACCCAAGCCAGCTCTTCCCTCTGCTGCCAGCATGGGGAGTGCTTCCACACTGCCTGGAACAGCCGGTACTGCCCGGCAGTGGGGTGGGAGCAGCAGCAGTGGCAAGGATGGGGCTGGACAGGTGTTGGCTGGACAGAGCTGGATGAAAAATCTTCACCAGATGTGCCTGCTCGGCAGTGGGGGCACCTCTGCCCAGCTCAGCAGAGGTGTTTTCTGATTGTTTGGATGCCACTCATGGAGCATCCCCCCATGATGGCAGCATGGGCAGCAAAGGCTGCAGTGCCAGGCAGGGCTTACCCAAGGAGGGCGCTGACCCAGAGTTCCTTCGCTACTCGGGAGCTGCCAAAAAAGAGGAGAAACAGCCTGAGTGCTTGCTGTGCCCCAGCGGATGATGCCCCATGGGGCAGGACAGAGGTGCTGCCCACCCCTTCATTGAGACATTGCACCGAGACTCACCAGAAGGTGACGACACAGGAGCCAGAGGGCCAGAGGAAGACCAGGGAGCTGGAGGCCTTCCCTTCCTCCTCCTCCTCTTCAGCAGCATCGCCGGCTGAGCCCTTCCCGCTGCTCAGCACCTGGAGCAGGCCCAGGGCCAGCGAGAGCAGCGGGCGCGGGGTGCTGCCATGTCTGCAGAGAGGAGCGACAGGGAGTGAGCTGGTGTTGGCCGAGCCCGCTGGCTCCCCTCTAGTGCCCGCCTGCCACGGGCAAGGCCACAGGTGCAGCCAGCACCAGGGTGTCGGGAGCCTGGGGCTGCTCCTTGCCTGTCCCTGCTCTGGTGCCCTGGTGCCAAGGCCAGGGCTTGGGAGGAAAGGCAGCTGGGCTCTGGCTGTCTTACTTGGTCTTGGCGATGACCATGGTGTCTCTGAAGAGGAGGAGGTCCCTCTTCTTCCTCTGGCCACGGCCCTGGGTCACCCGCACCTGCTCCCTGAGCAGCGGCTCGGGCAATACCCGGCCGGGCTCAGTCTGCTCCTCGGGGCCAGGGTCACCCCTGCAGATCAGATGGCATCGGGCATGAGCAAGGCAGCTGCTGTGTGGCCCGGCTGTGCCGGTGCATCCCTGAGCTGTGGGGGAACCCACCTGGACCTGCAGCAGCAGAGCCACTGCCCCATCTCACGGGGGCACGGGAAGACTCGCAAGTCAAAACTCCTAACACTCAGAAAGAGAACGCTCCTCCACAAGAGAGAAGAACTCCCCAGTGCCGCTGGTGCTGCCACTTGCAGCACCGTCCGTGCAGGCACTGGAGCCGTTGCCGGGCCAGCAACGGCCTAGTACCTCGGTTCTGGAACCCAGGGGCCCAGATGGGGAGGAGCCCTGTGGGTCTCTCCCCAGGATGCCCATGTCCAGCAACATAGGGCAACTTAAATGATCCTAGACCAATTAGATAGGAGAAATTTACTAGACTCCTTAGAATTTTATGAGCTTAATCTCACCATGTTTTCTTCTTTTCCTCTGGTTTTTCCCTGTTAGCAGTTTCCGCATAGTACTACAAAATGTGCAGATATCTGATTGTATAATACTAGCATCTGGTTATGGAAAAATGAATCAGAAATTATATATCTATATAAATATTAAGAAATAAAGGGGTTTTTTTTCGTCCTTTTATTAACTTAGAGGCAAGAGGGTATTTTTAGCTGATACCTGAGCCTCCACTCCATGCAGATCTTGTTGCAGGTGAATGAGTAAACTGAACTGCAACACACCATCTTATGAAACTCAGTCTTAACTCTTAACTGGTTTGGTTAATCTCCTTTTGAAGAATTTTGTGCCTCATTATGATGGCTGTAATACCTTTTGATTTCCAAGAACGTAAGTGTTAGCAAGAAGGCAACAGCAAGAAGGACTGCATCCTTCATACATCCCTGTTGCTGCAGATGGCATTGTCTCTCTCTGAATAGCTGTGCTTGGCAGAAAACATTAAATGCCTCACCATACAAATGGTATATAACTGACATTATTGTTATTGTATATGTTTTTAACGTTGGTTTGTCACTCAGAAGTTAGATGCAGGATGCAGGCAATGATTGTGGAGGTGATTGAATGATCTGTGGTTTTCAAATATATTCATAAATTAAATAGAAAAAGTGACCATTGCCTCTCTCCAAAACAGAATCTGATTACATTTAGAAAATTGATACATAGTCAACTGGACATTCGTGAAGTTCATTTCTTTGGTGCACCTAGAACGTGCTCTGTTTTAGTATTTCTGTTTCAGGCAATTTCATTTTCATATTTCAAACCCTGTTATTTGTGGTGTTCTTGGAAATATTGTAGAATCAAACTGGCAGTATCATCCTGCATACCGCTCTCCTCTTCACAAGAAGTGCTTCTATTCTTGCCAAAATGTTTTTTGGCATTTCAGGCTCTTTTCAGTCTTACCTCTTGATCATGTACTAGCTAGGTGACACTAACTATGTAAGATATTTCATTCAAAACAGAGTGCATAAAGCGATAAAACAACATCGACACATACGTGAATGATACTCATCAGACTCTAGGAAAATCTCAATGTTTCATTAGCAAACACTTCTTTTATTAAATTTCTACAGTTATGACTACTTCAGAAGAACATTTAGTGCTGTTTTGCTGGAAATCCGTAGGTAACTCATTGCACTACTGAGAGTTCTGCTTTTAAAATAAGTTATTAAACATAAGCTTCCAGAAGAAGTTTCCTTTTTCTTTTGGCACTTTTACAAAATTGTTCACAGCCACAGTATCGTTTGTTAGGATGCCTGCATTGGGTAATGAATAACGAAGGATATTTGACCACCAAAGGTTCAGACGGTTATTTGAAGCTTTCATCCTGTAAGTCTCTAGTGATCTGACAAAATACTGAAAGTAACATACAACATGCTGTTCACACGTATAAAATGCTTGTGTACTGTTTCGAGAAACCTGTCTAAACACCTCATATGGGAAACTGTTGGTGTTGCAGGAATGTCTTAGCTTTTTTACTTTGGCAGGACAGTTTCCCTGCCACTCTGCAAGTACTGGTTCAGATGCTATTGCAGCCTACAGCAACAAGTATCTCAGGAAAATCTCTAGGCTTTTGAAGTATTCACTTTCTTCTCTTTCTTCACTCAACTATAGCAACATTACGATACGCAGCAATGCCTTGGCACTTGGTTTGACTTTTATATCCGCTGAGCGCTTCTTGACAGATGCTACTACTGTCAAATAGCAGGAAAAGATTTGTGTTAGCCCAAAAATCTCCTACTGGCAGAAGGGTTAGAGGTGTCTATCGGAAAACTTTCCATCAAGCAAAATGTTTTTTGTTTGACCAGGACTGGAATGACACCTTGGAGAAGCATTAGCGTATTTTTCCTCACTGCAAATCTAACATTAGTCTACCGTGATTTATTTTTTGCATCATCATCCCTCGAGTGTAGTGGCCGTAAGAGGAATGCCTGCCTCTGTATCAGCGAAGCTAAGGAACGAGAGGAATGCTTCAGGGGGATATTAGTGTGAAGCAAAAGAAGTCAAGCAGGATAAAAGTGCTATGGAGTAAAGGTACCCTGTGTGCATGTATACCCTGGGGAAGTATGGCATGTTGCACCTGTAGCGGAATAGAAGCACTCACAGAGTGACATTTTGAGCATCACTCCAAAATACTAAGGTAGCTGACTGATCATGCTGCGGAAAGGTAGGTAGTATTCCTCAGAAGCATTTAAGTGTTCCTCTGCTGATGTTAGGGTTGAGAATTGTCTGCTTGCAATTTCTGAAACATATCAGTATACTCAGAAATGCAACTGGAATAGATATTCCTTGATAAGATGTCCGTAAGTTTTGTCCTGTGATTCAGTAACGTCTGAATCATTCATAAGAAATGATTCCTTCCTTCTCCAAGGCAATACAAGCTCTTGTATCTTGTATGGTGATACAAGAGCTTGAAAGCCTGTTCTGTTAATGGCATAGATTATTATCTGTGTGTTTACTAGGAAGATATCCTTGGTAGAAGAATCCAAGTAACGCACTTTCAAGCTTTCTGAGAATAGTTTCTTCAAAGAATTTCTGACACGAAATAATTTTCCAAGAAATTGAAAAAGAAACCCGTAGGTCATCATCTTCTACAAAGCAGTTATCTTCATCTATGTAGGCAGGGATTCTTTCATCCTGTTATCTCTGAACTGCAAAGCATCAACTCTCTCCGTAGAGACAGAAATCAAGAAAGAGTCCTCCATGACAGACAGCATTGTTCATTAACACAGACTTGGAAACACTAGTCTTGTTATTCTTCCCAACACGGAGACTCCAGCTGCCATGAATGGCAAGCAATTTCCTCATTTTCAGGAAAAAGTAAAAGATAGCAATAATCTTTCAAGATTATCCTGCTAATGAAAGTCAGTTCACCCTATCATTAAATGGTGTAGATACAAAACAATGGTATAAGTCACTGGGAAGAAAGATGCTGAAAGTGACTGTAGAATTACATGAGGAAGGGGAAGGATTATTTTAGAGTCTGAGGCCAAGTCGCATGGACTAGCTCATGTCTGAGTCCCTATTTATCTCACCCCAACAGGGATAACACTCTCTAGGGCAGACTGGTGGTATCCATACTATGTAATTCTTGGCCAGGGATCATTTCTGGACTCTGAGTGCTGCTATGGCCCTTTGACACAATTCCTGTCTTCAAGTCTCCACTGTTTTAAGAAAGCACATTTGTAGGGGTTTTTGGTACTTTCACAAATCACTCGTTAGGCTGCCTCCATTTGGCAATGAATAGCAGAGGATTGTCAAAAAAATAACAACAACCCCACACAAGAATTAAGCAACTTTTGGAAGCTTTTTAGAGAAAGTCAGATTATGTATACTTTTACTTGGAGAGAAGGGGAAAAAAAAAATCTTGAAATATTTGGTATTAACACCTATTCATAGGGATCTAAGTCTGTTTTCTGCTATATGTCTTAGTCAGCTGTTTGTGAAGCCAGAGCAGGGCTAATCCTTGGGATTTTGTTACCTCCCTTAGGTTTAAACATGGTGGGCTAATTAGCCACATGCTAGATTCAAAACTGTAAGTGACACAAATTGGAGAACAGTTGCAAAGCTGTACATTTTTATTTGCTGAAATGGCATTTGTTTCGCATTTTTGAACAGATTAAAATATTCCTTGCTTGGAGATGGGGAGATAGCATGGCAAGTTGAGTGGTAGGTGTGGTGTACTATATGCAGATAAAGGACAGAGCTAGATACTGAATTTGGACTGGGAATTACTGTGACTATATAGCAGTAACTGATAACAAGTTCGTATTTTTTTACATCTTTATAACACCTTTAAAGCTGTGTGCAACTGAACAGAAAATAACACACCTAATCTACACAGCATATTGAGGGATATTACCCATATGGCTTAAATATAACTAAAATATCAACAGCAATCAGCAACCAACTTTCTGTTGCAGAAACTTTCAAACAAAGCATCTTTAATTTTTGCCTTTGTTACTCCGTCCATTGCAAAACCAAGAAAAAACTAATTCTTTTTCTATGCTGAATTGTGAAATGTCTAATAAAAACAGGCATTACCAAACAGAATCTCTAAAGTAATTTTATTGATATTTTGTGGAGGATTTTTATTTCAGTCTTATTTTGCCTTCATGTGAAAGATTTTTAGTGTACAACATCATGTATGCCCAGTTACTTGCATTTTTCTACAGCCATTATTCTGACAGTAAATACTCCTCCTTGTACTGTAAAATTTATGTTTGTCTTATGCATCCAGACTAGTTAATGCTATCAGATAGTAACAAGTCTTGTAATAATAACAAGTGTAGTAAATGTTAATGAAAAATTAGTATGCTTTAAAAGCATGTCCCATTATGTCACAAATAAAATTTGACAACTGTAAGGATTGTCAAATAGTTGTCTTCTACATTTGCTTTCTGAGAAATACAGCTTTCTTAGGCTTTAACAATGTCTTTATATTTTTCATAGAAAGTTAGTAATTATGGTAAGGAAAACAAACAATCATTTCAGTGGGCCAGATATGCATGCTCTTACTTTATTGACACAATTTTTAATTGAGGCAGACACAAAGAACTTCTTCCCTTTTTAAATATTACACTTTTAGGTATCTATAAAGAGTGAATTCTGTCAGGAGAAAGGGCTCAATTTATTTTTCTGATGAAACTGAAGTATGAGAGATGCATTGTCATCACACAAGACCATGTAGGAATCAGTGAAAAATACTTCTGCAGGTGTCTGTATTCACAAAAAGATACTTTGCCTTCAAACTGAGATGTGAACTAGATTAGCGTACTCATTTGCATCTTCAAATTTGGGATTTTACTTTTTCCATTTTGTATACAAAAGACTGTTCACAAAATTTTAAAGGAGGCTTTTAAGTTTTCCGTATCATATAGATAATCTGTAATGGTAAAAAATCCCTCAGTATTGCTACGCATTAAGTGCATGAAGAATTTAGAAATCGGGATGGATGAGTGGACAGTCATTATCCAATCAACAAGGTTAAGCTTTGCTTGCTACACCTCTGCCCCTCTGCCCACCCTCATTCATTTGCTTTGTTTTAAGGTGTTAAGGGCAAATCTGTGGCAATAGACAAGGTTAGCATTTATGTCGCTATGTCAGTGTACAACTCTTCATTGCTACCCTTAATACTTGATCTGATTTCTGATCTTAAAGGATAGATTAACTTCCCAGCTAGATAGTGTGAATATTTTTGTGCCTTTAATGGAACTACTTTTTTTCTTCTTCATTACCTCTGAACTTTCAGAGTTTTACTCATACAGCTTTTGAAGCACTGAATTTCTGCTGCTGAGGGTCTTTTAGAAAGCCAGAAGCAGCTTTTTGATTTGCTCCCCAGTGTTAACCTACCAGGGACTGCTGTAGACTGTGCAATGGACCATGCACCAGCTGGGAATTGCTGGGACCATATGCCAGATGGAATTTTATCTAAAATGCATATTGCAATGGGGTAAGTCTGTTGCATATTTCTTTGCAGTTTAGGCAGCCTCTGGAATTCAGGATTTCCTATGACTTTTTAGTCTCGAAAAAAAATGCTGTGTTATGACAAATTGCAATTATAATATCTGGTTTTGTAATATAAGCATTTATAAGTCATCTCTTAATCAAGAAAACTCCTTCATTATGAGAATTGATCAAAATGCTATTGGCTAGGAAAATAAGAAGAAAGAAGGAATTATTCAGAAATAGTAAACAAGAAACTGCTAACACTTATATTTTGAGAAACAATACTGTCTAGGTAATAGTTTCTCAATAACCTTTTCTGAATGAAATCTGTTGACATTTTCTGATAACTCAAGTTCTTAATTTTTTGGGGGAACTTAATACATATTCATCCAGGAGTCTTCAGACATGCAGCTGTCTTGAAATATGACTTTATTTTCACCTTTCTGAACTATACTACTTTTTCTGCAATTTGTCTTCATAGTAGTGCCCAAGCTCCTAAAAATTAAGGAAATAGAAAATACATATTTACTCATACTTGAGAGGCAATAATTTTGTCAGAAGTGCTATCATTTTAGATACTTGAGAAGTTTTTAGAAAAAAGTGATGTGAAACTTGTTTGGTAATTTTAGCTTCTCAGCAGCAGCTGTTGTTAATGTATTGTACTGATTTGCAACTGTTGCAAATGCATTATAGTAACCTGGAAGTGATGAAGTCTACCATTTTTTTTTTACCCTGTTGCAGCAGCTACCTAGCCTTCATAATGGAAGAATATGCCAGCTACAAAATATCTATCATCTGGTATTTTGTTGCTTGTTATAAGTAAAAAATGCAAAGTATTAGCAAAGGTCCATCAGCTAAGGAAAATCATATTGAAATAGTCATCAGAACACTTTGTTCAAAACATAAACTATTTGCAGACCAAACTGAGAAAAGCCCAGTCTAAAAGACCAATAATATTGTCACCAATGACTAATGCACATCTTACTCAAGTCAGGCAAACAGATTTCAGCTTGCAAATTTAAATCAATGCACTGTTGTGTTTTCAATGAATTAGTCCCCGATTTTTGTGGATGCAAACTGTATTATCTTGGATTCTATTATTTACCAACTGTAAGCCAAACTATGCCCAGAAATTCTGTTTCACTTTGATCCATTGAACATTATAGTTTCCGTACAGTTTCAGATCAAATTTAGCTGGTTTCAGAAAGTTGTAAAGATTTAATTTAAAGTAAAATATATTCTCAAAAATTATAACAGCAGTTTCAAGTTTCCAGTGAAAATCACTGGAACATTATTCAAGTTTGTGCCAGTTCCCTGATTGTCAGCAAAAATGTTTTACAGCAATATATATATTATATATATATGAACCTATATAAAATCTGTATTTTCTTTTTTTTTTCTCTGATGCACTCTACTTTTACTGTATTGAGTTTATGTAGTAAAATTTTGGTAGGGTGGGGGAGCTGCACCAGTGGCTACTGTGAGAAGACACCAGAAGCTGCCCCCATGTCTGAAAGTGCCAGTTCCACCCACCAGAAGGCCCCACTGCTGGCCAAAGCTGAGTCCATCAGGGACACTGGTAGTGGTTTTGTGATAACATATTTTAGAAGGGACAAAAACTGCTGTGCAACAGCATCTGGGAGAGAGAAGTGAGAATATGTGAGAATAAGAAATACACAGACACAAAGATAAGTGAAGGAGGAGGAAGAGAAGGTTCTGTAGGTACGGAACAGATTCCCCTGCAGCCCATGGTGAAGATCGTTGAGGCAGGCTGTACCCTTGCAGCCCAGGAGTGGAGCTGGTATCCACCATGTCCATGGAGGACCCCTGCCAGAACAGATCAATGTGCCCAAAGGAGGCTGTGGACCAGCTGAGTATGCTTCTGGCAGGATCTGACAATGTGGGGAGGAGCCCACGCTGGAACATGTGAAATTGAACTAGACTATGATTCTTTAGCTAAGTGGTTAGGGTAGATTCAGTCTTCCACATCCCTGCTGAAAGTGCTTGTCCAGTAACAGTTGGCTTTTTGGAGTCAGTCTGTCCCTGTCTCTCACCAGATAATTCCTTTTATTAAAAAAACAATTTCCAATATCTTCTTTATATAAAATATATATTCCTATAAATATTTTCTGACTTGGTACATCAGTGTGACATAAAGAAAGAAACAGTCATTGAAAAATTCCCAAGACAATCTAATGTTTAAAAAAAGGTCTGGCTGGCCACTGTATTCTTAAAATTCATTATTTATTTGTAAAAGATCAGACTCAGTACCATATATTCACCTTTTTTCATAGGATCATACAATGATTAGGGTTGGAAAGGACCTTAAGATCATCAAGTTCCAACACCCGTACCATGGACAGGGATACCTCACACTAGCTCAAGTTGCCAAAAGCTCTGTCCAACTTGGCCTTGAAGACCGCCAGGGATGGAGCATTCACAGGTGACCAAAAATAATCTCTTTTCCATAAGCAGAAGTTCCCTACACTTTTTAAATTACTCTCGTCCTAAGAGAGTCTGCAGTATGGCAACATGGCCAAGAGATTTGGGGCTTTGGGACTGAATGTGAAGAAGGATGGAATGCTGGCATAGCCAGGTCACAGAAATACTGATCAGTGGCCTTCTGGGCAAAAGTAGCACTTTTGTTTCTCAAATTGGAAGTAGCAACATACTCAAATTCTTTTCTTGTCAAGACCATTTCTTGGATGCAAGTGCCTCCTCAGGTGTTTTAGGAGGAAAACTGAAAATGTTCCTGGGAGAAAGAAAAGGCTTCTACAAATGCAAGCATTGCATGACCTTTTTGTCTTCTTGGACAGGTAAGTACCAGAGAGAGAGAGAAAGGAAACCCAGAGATGGAGAGAGGAATAAAATGAGAGGGGACTCATCCAAACACAAAGACTGGACAGGTATGCATTTGACACTTTATTTCTGTAGAGAAATGGTAAAGAAAATTCAGAAAGGCATAATACATATGAAGCAATGCTCAGAACTGCAGGCAGTCTGCACAATGTATTCCAGCAAATGCAAGGGGAATACGCGCGTATCAGTCGCTCACCCCTATTACCAACAAATCATTCTGCTGGTACTGAGTTTGAGACAGCGTTGTTTGCAGATGCCTGGGACACCTGCTATCATCTCGCAGTGTTTCTCCCATCAGAGTGCAGAGGGATCTGAGGGATTTTATTTTTCCAAAGTAGGATTTTTCGGTTGTTGGTTTGTTTTTCTTTGGTTTCTTTTTCAGGTTTTTTTTTTTTGAGGGGAGGAGGAGGGAGGCGGTTGTTTGGTTTTGTCTTGAGGTTTTTTTATTATTAGTTTGTTTCCTTATTGGTTTTATTTTGTTTGTTTTCTTTTATTAACTTCTCACAGTTACTCACAGGGTTCCTGAAGGTCTGCAGATCACAGATCAAAACCTACTGCCCTAGAACAAATCAAAAAACACTGGCGATTTCACCAAGCCTTGTAAATCATACACGGTTTTTGTAAAGTCAGTGACTTGAAAATTAGCATGCACAAGATTCAGGGCTTCGCATGCAACTTAAATTCTGTCCTCTTCTAGGTTCATTCTGTGAACTGAACAAAGTCATTTATACAGAAAACCAGATAACAAATTCATGGTAGTATTATTTCTGTACAAAATCAGTTAGATTCTTAGTATAGTTTTATTGCAAACAAGCAAGAAAGACCAAATTAATATCATTCTGGCAAAGAGAAATTCAACTATTCCTAGTTTCCATGAAGGTTTTTTTGTATATAACTCCTTAGGCTTTTGTGAAAAAGAGTATGTGTACTGTACGACATTCTGTCCTTACAAAGCAGGGAGGGGAGGGCTTTTATGGAAAAGGAGGTATTACTTACTGGACTGCTTTGTTCATTCAGTGTTTCTTCAGATTCAGGTTCTGCATCAAGGCTTACTGTCTCACTGCACTCAGCTGGCATGTCTTCAGTTGCCTCTCCATTGGAAGGCAGACTTTCAATTAATTTTTCAGTCAAAGGGTTTTCATTAATAAATATTTCTCCTTCCTGTCTATTATTGGCACTCTGAGCAGCCTGTCCATGTTCATCTTGTGAAGACTCATGCAAGATCTCAGCTTCCACAAGGTGTGATACTGACTCGTGAGGCAATACCTCAGTGCTGGGCATTTCCATTACTTCAGGTTTTTCTTCAGCTAGGATGCCATCACATGCGTCTTCAGACATTTTCAATTCTGAATACAGAAAATAAATTACATCTTTTAGGTTCCATAAACATTTGAATGACTATAAAATATACAGCATTTACAAGCTATTGCTGAAAAACACTACAGCCTTGATGGAAGGCCTCCTGAAGCATGGAGCCCTGTGGTACATACAGCACTATTCACCTTGCAGGATCTTACTCAAGTATGAAGAGCAGCTGTTCTCCAAAATATGCTTTGGCGAAGGAGAAAGGATGCTCATTTATCTGGAGAAGTCAAAGGTAAGAGCTTCCACATGGTTAATTCCTATGTTCTCTACTAGATGTTCCCTATTACCCATGAAAGGCCACTGGTGAACTTGATAATTTGAACTGCAATAGCTAAGAACCTCTTGCTCTCCTTGTCATCATTTCCACATAAACGTATTCCTATAGCCTACTGATTGATGGAGAGGAGGATGACAAACACAGTGGTGATACTTATATACTTAAGATACTTATACCACAGTGGTGGTACTTATGATACTTATGTGTTGGAGAAAGGGCATAATTTGAGAACATGACAGGCCGTGGTCCCTGCAGCCATTTCACAGATAGGAAGCATTCATTGCTTACACTATTTCCGCACCACTTGTCTCAAAGGCTTCCTGTTTGGGGAGTGCAATGCTTCTCACCTGCTCCTAAAGTTCCATCTGTGTGATTAAACTTCAGTTTTGAATCCAAGGTAAGCTTGCACAAGGTACAGTTATTGATTTTTATTTTTTCTGGTACATTACAAACCAGTTTTCTCTTATTTACTCCTTATCTTCCATTGTAACTTACTTTTTTCCATGTATTTTCCACCACTGTGCAGTCAGCAGGCTGAGGATTCAGGAAAGGGAAAGAAATGGCCATTGAGCAGCTGATTAAGGAGTGGCACTGACAGAGTCCAAAAGGATTACTCTACAGTGATTACTACCACTTACTTGTTGGCATCAACAGCATGCCTGCCACTGTGAGGACAGCCATTGACAAAGAGTTGCTATTGCTACCTCTTGACTATATGCTGAGTTGCACAGCATAAAATAAACTCACACAACCCTCTCTGTACA
>JAVJIA010000026.1:0-15874 GCA_035593285.1 Micropsitta bruijnii | reverse complement strand
CATTACAATCTTTAATGCGGCTGCAGTCAGGAAGAATATTATTGTGATTTTCCTTGATGTTTTCTGACATCCGTCATCCTTTAGCACTAGAATCACCTTTTCTGCATTAGACTGGATGGGTGAATGTGGGTGTGAATAAATGTGTGAGGGTGCACGTATGTGTCTTAGGCAAGCATAAATCTGAGTCTGTATGTTTGTGGTTATAAGAAGTTGTATGCATTTATGCCTGCTGAACATAAATTTCTTGTTGATTTTCATGCAAATTGAAGTAGATTACATACGGTGTCCGTATAGACCCTTATGGGGTCAGGAAGCCCTGCAATAAAACATCTGCTGGTAAAGGCAGCAGCAACAGCATCTCTTACACTTACTGTAATGACAAGGAGCCAATAGGCAACAAAAGAGTGGTCAATGCATGCTGCCAAAGGGGACCGGCTAGGGCAGGTAGAAAAGGCTCATGCGAGGCAGTTTGACTGCCCAGCTCTGCTGGTAGTTAAAAACTGCTCTCACACTCTCGCTCCCTCTCTCCAGAAGGTTCCTGAAACGCAGCAGCAACTGTAGTGATGCGGCCTGCCATTCCCCACACTGAAGCCTCCTTGTATATCAGGGGACTTACAGGCATAGAAAGGCGCGATATATACCTCCACCAGACTAAGGAAATCTGATGCAGCAGTTGTGTTTGCCAAACATGATCCTTTAATTTTCATCTGCTATTTGCAAACATTATTTGGTTGATTTCTTTTTTTCTCTAACTGATTTGCATGGAGAACAGATATTCTAATTCTGTACAGTAATGAGAAAAGCAGTAAGACTACCTTACCAAAGGGCACTTTTAAGACTAAATGTATTTCTTTCTGTTTTAAATAGCATATATATGGGGTGGCTGTTACTGTTAATATTAAGTGTAACTAAGCCATTACAGTGGCATGCAGATATCCTATTTCAGGTTACAATTACTGCGTACAAGGTGGTAGTTATAGCAAAGAATGGAAAAAGAATTTAACCTACGATGGGAGATGAAGGTAAGAACTGATTGCAAGGCACTTAAGGTCCTTAAGGCACTTAAGGATGACCTTAAGGTCCTTTCCAACTCAACCCATTCTATGATTGTATGAATTTTAACCCCTTTGTAAATGGAAGGATAAAAAGCTTACTACTATAATAAATACATACCTTTTTTAATCCGACGGAAAGCTTTGGACTTCAGTCTCTACTACATTCACCAGGAACCATTTCAGAATTTAACACAATACCACATTAGTGCATGGTCTAAAATGGAGTTCTGATCACAAGAACTTAAAAATTTTGTGTACCTAAGAGCAATAACTCAGCAGCTGATGTGGGCCACCCCTTACCTGTGAAAAGCACATACAGAATTTTCTTTGAAATAGCAGCAATTCAGGAATCTGTTTGCTTAAAAAAACTCCACAGAAATTACATGATGTCTGATACCAAAGGGAAGGAAACCTGTGCCTTATGGCTAAGGTCTTGGAGACCTTGGATAATTCACTCAAAGAAAGCAGCAACTGAAGTTGCTTTAGAACACAATTAACAAAAGCTCAAAGTTTCCTCATTGAGAATATTTCAGGAATAGCTTTCTCCTTGCAGTACATGCATTGCTTCTCCTAATATTAATGAGATATATAGCTTCCTGTATTTGCCATCAATATTAATGAGAAATGCACGTGCCACTAATGTTAATGGGAAATACACATGCGTGTAACTCCCGTTAATGATCATTAGACATCCACAGGAGAGCTCTCATTAATGCTAATGAGTGTTTCATGTATATGCAATTCCCATCAGTATTAACCAGAGATCTATGTGCATGTACTGCCCATTTGAGTTAATGAGATATATACATGCATGTGGCTGAAGCTGTGATTAATGTTAATGCAATGTATACAGGCACTGACAAAAGAATATGCTTAATCTTGATAACACTAACTTGCCCTTTGTGTTTGGGTTCTAGTTCATCTTTAGGAAATGCATTTCTATTAATATTCTAGTTTGGGTATTATTTTGGCTGTGTACTAAGTACCATGTAAAATTAAGACCAAATAGAGAGATCTGTTTTCCGGATGATGCTGCGATCTCTGTCTAAGTCACAGATCAGCGTATGGCAATTTGTGTATTTATGCTGGGGTCAGTATGGAGAATTGGTGAATACATGCTTTGATTCTATGTCTGTTGATCAAAATTGGCTTTCTTAATGGCAATAAATCTCACCCAAGGCTGTACTCTGATTGGTACTTTGGTAGCTGTGATCTGCCTTGAACTTAGTTCCTGCTAGCTATGCTTTCATATGCTGTGAGGTTTGTGGCAATTGATTTTACAAGTTCTCTTTTATAGTTAGTTACTCCTAATCGATTAGAGACTGTGTATGGAGAATGGGCTTAAATCGTATCTTTAAGTGAAATAAGTTAGTGGAATTTACAAACTGAAAATGTTATATATTGGCATTAGCCTTTGCTATTATCTGTGCAGATACTGAATTTTGCTATGTATCTTTTGTATCAGCAAAACTCGTAGATAGTCAGACAGTAAGCAGAAAAGACCTCCAAATGTTAAATTAAGATGTTAAAAAAATAAGTCCTTGAAATGTTCCTTTTTAAAAGCATAACAAATCTCAGAGTTTCTTGCCCCAAACAGTAGTCTTACTCTCTACTGTGTACAGTCACTTTTGCCTTGCAAAACAAGTGTAACAAAACAGCATGGGATATCACGTCTACTTTTGCACCTTATACGTGGCTTCTTAAGGAAACACCTAGAAAGATGTGGGTGGGAACTACACCAGTATAAGTATCTTGTGTCCTTTTAATTCCCAGATCTGTCCCAGAACTGGTCTTATTTGTTAAGACTGGGAGGTAACACAGTCATCAAAAAGGGAACTGGAACTCGATGGCTCAAAATGACATGTTGTAAGGAAAGCGGATTTTCTGCACTGCTACACTGGTTTATGCTTAGAAGAACTTAGGAAAACTGAAAAGTAACACTACTGTCTCTATCAGAGAGGGTCCATCTGCAAAGTATGCTCATGACACTCATATATCTAGTCTAAGAAATACTCGCTGCTCAATTTATCCCTGCCCAGACACTTTTTTCCACTGGCTCACACCAAGGCTTTCAGTCATACCATCGCTCTTTGTCGAACTGTGCTCTGAATTAAATAACTGAAGTTACCTGTTATAGGGAAAACTCAGTACTGTACTAGAGTACTCTGCTGGGGTTTTTGTTTCTCTTGTGACCAGATCATTTGAATCATCCAGTTTATCAAGGACAGCTGTATCAACATAGATAAAGGGGGCTAAAGACTACCATGCAAGGACAGGAATAAGCACTTTGAGAAAGGTGGTTACAAAGAGACAATGTCTCACCAGATTGTATTCTCAGCTCTACCAGTGAAAGTCCTCATGACTTCTGAAGGCAGCAGAAGCACAGCATCCTCTGGCTTTCAAAGGATGAAGGCCACATCCTGAAAGACAATTAAAAACCAAATGAAAACCCATGCCTTGATTTTCCCCTTACTCATTTTTTCTAGATGCCCCATCACATTCTTCAAGCTGCACCTGCTCTTAATTGCTTTATTCCAACCAACAGAAAGCAAGGGGGTTCCAAGTCAGAGGAGCAAATACAAATGGAACCAAAACAATCCCAAATCTAAATAAATAAATAAATAACCACAAAGTGTGCTTCTGGAACAGCACGCACTTGAATTTAGGAATGAGGAATTTAATTGGGTCTATCACAAACCCATGACCTAAGGCTCAGTTTTCCTTTCTGAGCATGTAATATTTGTTTACATATTTGCAGCTCTGGGGCTCAGCAGTTTCCTGATTTCAATTAAGGGAGTAAAATTTGCATATGCAATCTCCCTTCTTAGTGGTGTTAATGCCAGCAGCTTTGCAAGAACTAAGAAAACAGAAAAAGGCAGAAATCAAAAAAGTCCAACAATCAATCAATCTTGTTTCACTCAAGTAAGGGAAGGAGCAAAGATGACAATGTGAAATATTTCCAGTCATATAGTTACATGCACTGAGATTCTAGTGCAGCTTTAAATTGATGAGGTGTTTTAATAGCTAGTACATGCTGCTTGTCCTGTCACAAGCTCTGAGCTACACAACTCAAGCTCGGGTTTTGTCATTCTGTTGGAAAGCCAGGCATAGGTGAAAACACTTGTAGCCTTGAGTGAGTGCTTTGTACGGAAGAGCTCCTCCCTCATCCAATCTGGAGAGATGCTTATGTTTTGAGAAGTAAACCTTTGCTCCTCGGGCTTTCACAGGATGCTTCAAATCAAGCTTTATCTTCCCTTTTGAGCCACTAGAAACATACAGATCCTCCGCAGGGGGGACACTGGTAAGAATCAGTGCAAGACAAAGCCAAGTGCCCGCCTTATTTAAAGACAGTAAATAAAATTCCCTGTGCTTAAGATAAGGTCAGAGAGACATTTGCAGCTACACCAGAAAAGAAGATTTTCAAGGAAGCATGCAGGGCCTAGGAGGTGACTGGAGACTGTCGTGGTTTTTCCATGTTATTTTAACTATACAATCCTCCAGTAAAATTTGGACAGCGATGTTAAATCCCACTGACCTGCTCACCTCCAGAAGGCAAGTCTCTTGTTTTAAGGAGAGACAGAAGCTTGGCACAATTTACTGCTTTTTGGAGCAATCTCCCTTTCCATTCAGGCACCCAAGCTGCTTAGAAGGGAATCAGCCCTTCCAGCATACTTAAAGAACCCCCCATGGAGATGAGCATGCCTATATTAACATTGGGACTGCAACATATTACAAAATACTGTACAATATAACAAGCTCCAGAGGAGCCACTATGGTCCATTGAGTAAAATATGCCCTTCTGTAACTGCTCAAATGCATATTGATGTGACAGACCAAAAATACAGAGCTGGTCTATTGAATAAACCTGCAGTAAACTTCAGAGTTGTTACAATCTATTGAGAAAATAATAAAACCTTTTAAAATGGTCCGAGTATGTATTTTCACAATATGGTGGAACCATTTCAGAGAAAACTATCGTGCCAATTCCCAGGCATGTCCATGAGGGATTTCTTTTCTTTTCCTTATTGTTTCACCATTTAGCCTGACTGTTAGATATGCCACTCGCATGATGAGCCACAGTTCTTTTCAGTGCCTGGGCACAAATTGTAAGAATCCTGTTGCAAATTCACCCCATAGTAAAGTGGTTTAGCTGCTGTGGCTTTAGGAAATAGCCTTGGTAAATATTGTAACCTGAGCTGGGAGCTGAGGGAATGAAAAGTGATGATGAGGGAGGCAAAGATATTTTTTGGCAAATTGGGAAATGCTGAAATGGTCTCTCCCCTCCTACTGTGGACTATAACTTCCCGTTTATTTTCTGTTCTATTTCTCAATTTGACTTTTCTTTTGTAAACTAATAATGGAGGGAAGCCTGTTCAGAAAGCTCCATTTCCTGACAGAGAGGAAAAGACACGTTGATCCATGTCCGTCATTAGGCTCAGTCATAATTTTATTTAATCCTGTGACTTGAAAGGGCTCACAGAGAATAAAACCAATCATGAGTCTGATTCAGCTTCTCTGTGAAATACAATAAATTAAGACCACGGAAAGAATTGCTTCCTGCTAGCCATTAGCAAAAAGTTTGTTGTCTAATCATCCAGGGCTAAACTATTCCTAATTGTCATTCTCACTGCCTAGGAACAGCTAAGTTAACAGGTCTACATTTTGTTCTCACATCTCTAGATCAGGAGGTACTCTAGATTATCCAGCTGCAAGTGTGAGCAGAATATCTGCATCTGAAATAATTTCATTGCCTGTCCTATGAGCTCTGCTGAAAACTTTCTTAAGGAGGTACCCGTCCTTTCCTGGTCCCATAGAAAGCAGTCAGCTGGCTCCACGGGGAGCCTCTGCACTGAATCTTCTGCCAGGAGGCAGGTAAGAGTCCCAGGACCTATGGGGCACAGAGCACTGGAGGCAGACCCTCATAGCTTCACCTTCACTTAAATGTTAAAGAGGTGGGAAACATAGGGATATATAAATAGTATGCTAGTCTTAAACAGACTGTAAAGAGGAACAACAAAGTATTCAAAATGTTGTGGAAGTTTAGCATAAGGAACCAGGGCGATAAGTTTCAGAAAAGGAAGAAGTAATGTACTGCCTAAGCATGCCAGCCAAAGTCCCTTTCTCTTAGTGGAGAGAGAGAAAAGCATCTCCAGAAAGAGACTCTAATCTCACCTTGTTCCGGAACTCCACCAAACAGGCTATTTACACAGCTGTGCATAGGAGAGGGAGCACTTAGGAAACCAGTTTGAAACAGATGCTGCAATTTTCATACAGTAAAGTTAGATGAGATTAATTCCGTACATGATTTCAGCAGCTGAGGTTTCAAGAAATATATCAAATATAGTGTACAAGGCATTACAGCTTCCTGACAACGGTTTCGTAGTACAGGTTAGAACTGAATCACATAACACCATAGGGTTTGCTCAGTTTTCATGGTGTCTTTCAGTTAAGGATGAGAAGCAAACCCAAAATTTTCCAGAGTCCAGAAACTGCTGACGGTATGAAGAGAAAAGCACAGAAACACTGAACATATCTGGAAACTGGGTGAACTCAGAAGTAGAATACACTTTGAATGATTTTAACTTAACAACGTATATTTCAAGCAGCTATAATAAGACTTCCAGGAGTTACCGGATCAACTGCACAGGATATGTAAAAGGACTTCTTGCATGGAAAACAATACTTCTGGTGTCAAATACTGATTTTGAAAAGGGTACATAAATAATTTTTGAGCTCACCTACTGGTTTTCATGGTGACTTGACAAATCTTTTTTCTCAGAAATCCCTTCTCAGTGTCTTTAGGGTTTCTTCATACAGGAAAAATGGTAAATTCTCTTTGGTCCCACTGTAAAATAAAACAGCCCAACGTCTTGAATCAGCAAGGCTGTAAATCATTACAGAACAGCTGTTGGTGTTTCATTTTAATATCTCATTTTAAAGACTACAATCATGTGAAGAGTTTAGCAGCATGATTATCTAACAGAGAAATCAAAGACTTAGTGTTTCTTTCCCGTGAAGAGGATATGTGATTTTTCATGAGAGAGAAGACCAGCATTCTTATAGAAAAGGGCATGGACCTATATCCTGTTATACTGCAGTTAACTGAATAGTTTAAGGCTGAGAAGACCAAGTGGTAGCACTTCCACACGTGCCAAGTCCATCGAGCCTCTCAACGCTAAGCAGCTCTCACAGACTGCTGGGTTTAATGTAGCAGAATTCCTGCTTTGCACCTCACTGAGCCACAGCCCAAGGACACTTAATGAATTCACATGAAAAGGACTACTCAGGCCCAAGCATGCTTGAAACTTGCAAGGAAAAAGTTAAATGAAAGACAGCTTATTGAAGAGAGCAATGTGCTCCCCATACACTCCAAAAGCACTGATGTCTTCCACCGGGGAAACCTGGGTCAGCCCCATCACTAGACAGTGTAACGCAGTATTTGGTGTGCATCTGTTTATGCAATGCAATGCAATGCAATGCAATGCACACACCTGCCTTTTATGAGCTGCTGAAATGCCAACCAAGAATTACTGCTGTTCCTGGGTTTGTCAGTGCCACAATCAAAAGTGATTTGGTGTGAGGTCGACAGACTGCTTCTGCCCTCAGCCAGTGCCCCTGAACAGAGCCACCTATGACTGAGCTACCCAAGGATCTAGGAAAATACGCTTTCTAATCTTTACTTGACAACTTGCATATTTAAGGAACAGTTTGGGATTTCACGCCTATTTGTCACCTGGCTAAACAGCAATCAACATGCCACCTCTCACTCAGATATCAGCAATCCCATGCATTTTCTGTTAAATGAAAGCTATATTCCACAGAGATCTTCAAGAACATTGTACTGATACATCTGAACAGCAAAACAGTTTAAGGCAAGATAGGCAGTTTTCTGGCCGGCTGACCCCAAGTAATACAAAACAATTGTATTAACTTTACTTAATTTTTGTTTACCACTTAAACTCTCTTAGAAAATGCATATAAAGAGAGCTCCTGTAACAGCCACTGTCTCTAGGTGAGCGCATAGAAAGCATTCGATAAGATCCTCATGCACTGCAGAGTACTGCTTTTAACCTACCTAGAGATTCAACTTCTAATAGTGACTAGATTAAAAAGATGTGAATGGCAAAAAAAATTATTCCTTTAGAAAGATGACTTGGAGGCATAAAAAAAGTAATTTTTTTCTTCTGAATGATTAGGCAGTGGTCCTAAACCTTTATACCCCCCAAACAGCCAATGACACCTGACTTATTGGTGATTTGAGCTGAGTTAGATTAATTATCTCAAGCTATAATCAACTGAAAAGTCTCAAGTTTCTTTTTCTCCCTTGCATTCTTTACAGGTACTGATCAGCTTAGGAAATCCTTCTTGATCTCTTTCTTACGGGAGAAAGAAGAGCATGTTTTATTTTACATATGAGTAAAATAGTATTTTTTCCCCAGCTTATGATTATTCTGATAAAGTTCTGGAAAAGAACATTTTGCATCTGTGATGGAAAATCAACCGTATAATTAAAATACTGTTGCACATGGAATTCAAGACAAAGAGGAACAAAAGGAAAGACAACTACTAAGAACTGAATGAATAAAATAACATTCAGTCAAAAGTAAAGAGTATTTGATAATGTATTATATTGCCCTTCCTATTTTTATGAAGTCAGTTAAAAGCACAGATAATTACTGCACAACCATCTTTTTGCATACATGTACGATTTCATCATTCTGACTTTGATTTAGAGGATGGTGCTTCAGTACAGCTCGCCCTGGAATTAAACAGTCAATAATAAACTTTCAGAACAGGCTTGGGTGGAATGGTTTAGTGTGAGGTGTCCCTGCCCTTGGCAGGGGGGTTGGAACTAGATCTTAAGGTCCTTTCCAACCCTAACTATTCTATGATTCTATGATTCCCATCACCTGATACCTAACTCTCTTAGAAGTCCGATAAACTTTGGGTTTAGATCTTTACATAGAAAGCAATATGAGCAACAGCACCAGTTTACAGATAAGGGAAAATGAGGCAGGTAGCTTTTGAGACCCAGACCTCTCCGACTTACTAATAGATCTAATTCCCTAAATAAAAATCTAGGCTTCAGATTCAGGATCTAGGTTCAGGATAGCACAGGATCAGGTGATGGGACAAGAAATTGCAGTCAGATCTAGAAAGCTCCGTTCAGTGGCTTTTCCACAAGACAGTTTCACTGCCTGCATTTTCAAGGCTGAGAGAATGTTTCTAGATAATTTTCATGAAGATGTAAACTAGATTTTTAAAAGAAAATATGTGGCTGAATAAATCTTACACACGTGACTTTCAGAACTTCAGTATAAGTAATGCTTTAGCAAACAGGAAAGGGCCAAGAGATCGACAGGAAAATATGATAAAACCACACCAGACATGGGAATGCCATACTAAGCTTCCTCATAGAAGGTAATGAGACAATACTTCAATCCCACATACCGAGTGTGAGTTTCCAATTACCTGCAAACTAAAGGTTTCATAGAACTTTTCAGATTGAGAAAAGCCAGGTCTTGCATGGGTATTATTTCAATAACATCTACTTGAGGTATTTTTATAAACTTCTTTTAATGAATTGATCTGTACCAAACCCTTTTTAGTTTTTGAAACCTTTTAAATTAAGCAAAGCATCCTAATTTGTACAATTCATGCTTAGCTATATTACTTCCTTCTGCTACCATTTCCTCTTCACATTATACTATAATAAGATAGTAATGTATCTACTTTAAGCTTTATAATGATTTAGCAGTTTTATTGCTATGTCACTTTAAAGGCATGGATTTTGGAGTCAGTTTGAAGATAAGAGAAATAGTCTCAGGCTAAGCTGAATTTGTCCAGTATTACTTACCCACTGCTTTCACCGCACATTTACTTAGCATTATA
This sequence comes from Micropsitta bruijnii, assembly GCA_035593285.1. Lineage (NCBI taxonomy): Eukaryota > Metazoa > Chordata > Aves > Psittaciformes > Psittacidae > Micropsitta > Micropsitta bruijnii. The sequence continues at coordinate 5,927 of JAVJIA010000026.1, read as the reverse complement.
GAAAGAAAGAATACATTGTGAGGGAAATCACAAGATATTCGATTAATTCTCTGAATGGATTTAAAATAATGTTCAAAGTACAGGGTATGGAGTCTAACTCATAACAAAACTTGGTAGCTTCAAAATGAAAAGAAAATTAGAGTCATAACAAAGAGTTCTTGGAAAACTTCAAAATGTGAAGTGATAAACGATGCCTGTATAATTGCCTCCTGTTAAATGTGTCTTCAACTTACATTATAATTATTTAGAGATCAGAATTCACTAAAGAACAAGGTATTTCCTGATTCGCCCAACTTTTTCCTTGAAATATGCTCTTCTGCTTCACCAAGAAAAAGACTGGCTGACGCTGGAATCAAGAGAAAAGACTGTACAAATGACTGACCATTAAGAGCTCTTGGAGGATCTAAGGGAAAATACTTTCTTTTCATAATGTTTCCAGTATTATTCCTGAGGCCTTCTAAATATATGGCCACACAGGCTAAGCAACAGTCCTGCTTTATTGTGCAAGTCCTCCTCTTGCACAGCTGCTATTATCAACATTTCAAGAAAGAATTAGATGTCCCATCCACTGGATAATTTATTAGAAAGATACAAAAGAGATATTTTCTCTCGGTTGGGAAGAACTTCCGGAACTATTTTTTCCCAGTAATTGACTGTGAAGGTGCCACTAATCCCTTCCACTACAAAGTCAGTGCAAGCAAAAACATAATGCTGTTGTCCAGCTGCATGATTTTAGCACAGCTCACTTTTATCCACACAGCAGTGCTTGGGATCCAGACAGGGAGCTCATGGTCAGCAAGAAAGCTCATCTTTCACTGGCTTTTCCTCCCAAGAGAGCTTCCAAGCATGATCACAGCAGGTACTAGGAAAAGGACTTGTGAGTTTAATGGGTTCAGAGGGTCCACGGGTCAGGACTCAGACAGTTGAAAATGTAGTGATTGAGCTAATTTGTGTGAACATAGTCTACAGACTATATATAGAAGAGAACATAAACACCTCCCCCCCAAATTTTCCAGAAGCTAATCATTAAATTTCCTTTAAGTTTATTGAATTCAGATTCTTGAATGAGAAATAAGCTCCTAGTTATAAAAGACTTGCATTTAGGCAACTTATATTTCCATTTTATCATACTGTCCCATTTACTGTAACAACCTATGTTAGAGTTTCACTGATCTGTCCTGTCATTCAACCAACATAGGGTTCAAAATCTCTTTCTTGCCATTGGTAATGAGCCCTCACATACCTTGGGAAATCACCTTTATATATAAAATATCCTTCACCAAAGCCTTTGCTGTCAGTAAGGTTGAAGGGACATCTCCACTGTCCAATAAACACAGAATAGATTTAGCAAGGAGATTCAGAAAAGTAAGGAAAAAAAAAGGATAAAAATGTAGCACAGCACGAAAAGAAAGAGTGCCTTGAGACTCACAGAGAAGATTAAAGAATTACTTCTACCTTGGAAGCTTTTGAGATGAAGGTCCTGGTAACCTATGCATCAGTAGCACTGTTCAGCTTTTCTGACGTTCTCGCAACATTAAGTAGCTATCTGAACCAGTCGTGATGGAATTTAAATAATGATCCCTCTATGAATGAGGTCGGAATAACTTCAAATATGAGGAGTATAGTCCACAACAGTTTGATGAATTGTTATTTTGCTGCAATCCAGTTCATATTTTTATAACTTATCAAGGAAATTTAGCATTTATGAATTTTCTTTTTGTCTAGAAAAGATTATTTATAGTATAAATATTCTCCCTCGGCACAGAAGTATACTCTCCAAAATTTTTGGAACTGGCTGTAATAACCTAAAGTATAATTGTGCTGCAAATTTCCATCTGCATCAGATAACAGAACAAATTACACTTCGGATTAACATAGTATAGTATAATATGTGTTAGCTCAGAAGAGTTGTCCTTCACTTTCCCATCCTAGTTTCTGTTGATGCATCAGGAATCCTCTGTATTTAAATTATTTAGGGCATTTGTTACAACTCCTGTTGCACAGGTGATTAATATTGCTCTTTATGTCATCCTATTTTCTTATTCTTACTTTGAGTAACACAAAATACTTGGAAAGAAGCTGCAGAAAATCAAGTACTGTCAGGACTGTGGAAGACAGCAGCAGGCTCTGAAAGTTCCTCAGAAATAAACCCTTTTTCTTTCAGTCTTTAGAATAAAATTTTAGGGGCTTTTAGAATGTATAAAGACGTATTTCCTAATTTTGACATTTTCTTAAACAAGCTCTTCAGCTGCTATTGCCCCTTCTAGGACTTAAGAAACACTACCCTGTTTCTGCCAGTGGTTAATCTCAGCTAATTGAATGTCTTTCATTTTAACCAGAGAAGACCAGCTCAAATATTTGAGGGGAAAAAAAAAAAAGGCTTAAAATATATTTATATAAATTCTGCTACAAAGACCTAAAATTTACCTCCTTTTTGTCATCAGGAGGATATCCAATGCTTCCATTCATTTATGGAAGAAAACTGCATTTTTTTCCTTCCAGTTGGTGCCTGTATCCCTCATTCATTGCAGTCAGTGAAACTTTTGTTCAATTGGAGTTCTGGCTCATACACATTTAGTACTAGATACGTACTAGATATTATGGAAGGCTTCAGAGGAATTACTCCATGCAGTAAGACGTATCTTTGGTATTGCACATTACCAAATTTGCAAAGGAAAATAAAAGCTGTAGTAAGTACTCTTCAGCTGAAATGATCACAGCTTCATCACTGAAAGTACATTTTGCATATAAGAAAGTTACTTACCTGAAACAAGCACCCTTCAGGGCATACAGTCACAGGGGATGCTACAACAGAGCTGTTTCCTAGCAGCGCCTCACAAGGGAGCTTGGGGGTTTTCCACTTATGACACTAGCACAGTTTCTCCCACACAGAACTGATAGTAAAACTCAAATCAAAGGGGAAGTGCTGCTGGTGTGTGAATAAGCAGAGTCCACCCTGAACAGCTTTGCTTATAGCTAACTAAAGTTTTTTCCTTTTTAAATATGGGCTCCCTGTATTCACTCCTCCACTGAGTGCAACAGGCAGGGTTCTTCCTTCCCTTTTGTTAAACAACGTCTTAGTTAAAGGCAGGAGAAAAATTGGTACAAGCTATTAATTTGATCTGGATGCTGGATTTCAGGACTATTTTTTTATGAATATATAAACTGATTTCTAAGCATCACGTTTATAGGAAATAAAAACGTGTCTAAGCCAAACATGACAGGAGCTTACACCCTTTTTTCTTTAATGTTTGACACAGCACTTCCTGACTAGGAACAGAAATACTGCCAGGCAATAACATCCTGATCTAATGCCAAGGGCTGTAACAAGGCATGAAGCAAAGCCCTGATAACCTCTGATAAACAAACATCTAACCCTGGCCAAGTACCTTTATTAAGGAACTTAACCACAAACTGAGAAAGCCATCGCTTTCCAGAGCATAGTAAATTCATGTTTATTTACTGCAACATTTTCTAATACAGAACACTTAGAAAGCAGTGAGATACGGCTGGACAGAAATTTATACTTTCACCATAAGGAATAAAACCTTCTGTATTGGGGGAAGTTTACAATTTACTTTGAAAAAAGGTTTGTTGCCAAAACCTATAGTTGCTGTAAATCAGAAAATATTGATAGATACGGCTCAAATTGACTAAATATTCTGAAACATGTAAGCCATTTAATTAATAATGCTAGCATGGAGAAATTTGCCTTTCATGTGATAACCCAGTGAGTATTGTGCCTGTGCAATACCACTTTTCTAGTGTGCTAGGTTCTCAAAAACCCCTTTCCCCTACTTCATAAAAGCCTTTAAATTTCATTAGTTTTGAGTAAAAGAGGAAGGAAAAGACAAGATTGAACCAGTTAGAAAGACATTAATGAGTGGTACAAAACCTTTAAATAAACTTAAATGTCCATTACGGAAATCTTATGTTTCCTTTTATACCAAGAGAGAACCCTGTACTCTGCATCCATCCCTGTGTCTTACCCTTGCAAAGTGATCTTGAGTGTTCTAACAACTCAATCAATCTATATTCACCATCAGCAATACTGCCAAGTACTGTTAAAGAAAAATATCTTGCAAACTTGGATCAATTATGTGCTCTTAGCAGCTGTGGTGTTACTCTTTCCAGCCTGATTTGTGAAGGCCATAACTTACTACTAGATCTAAATCACCTCCATATTTCCTATATATGTTCTGGACTTGATCTTTCTGTCTTACACTAACACATAAGTATCTCCATATTAATAATAAGACAGAGGCTACTGCTACTGTTCACAGTGTCAGTTCTCTAAAGGGTTTGGAGTATCAAACATATGTCTTTTGTATGACGTGAGTATAAGCGCATCTTGCTGAAGTAAGAGTTAACAATACTATTCTAAAAGTGTCTTGGATGAGGTTTCAAAACTAGAAATTAAAAATGTAAATACTATCCCAGCAGAAACAGTTTCAGTGCATCAGAAATAATTTTTCTTAGTGGAGGATACCTAGAAACAAAAAGAACTTTTCTTTATTCAACGTTTGGTTTATCTGGGAGGGCTATATTTGCTCTGTGATTAGTACAGAATTACAGAGCAGGGAAAAATAGAGAACAAACAGAAGCAGTTATATAGTTACATTTTCTGAAATCCTGAAAGCTTTAATAAAAACACCCCAGAAATACCTACACACACCCTGATCCTTCCCTAACAACTATGGGGGTAAAAGACCTTTAGTTTTAATTTAAAACAGCCTTGTAATACAGCTTCATTCATTCAGTACTGACTAAATCTAAAATTACATGCTCCTGACAGGCCAAAGGAGAAAAGAAGCAAGGATGGAGCTGTCATTGCTCTCCTCTTTCCACAAACAATCAGTGGCAGACCTTCTCAGGTACCAGAAACACCACACACTCAAATAATGCTGGAATGTTACACAAGTTAAGCAACACGAATAAAGGAAGAGAAAAAAAATGCTAAATACGCTCTGCCTTTTAGCTAGAGCCATCTCAAGGCCTTCATGTATCTAGAGAAGACACAACATTTTCAGATGGAAATGTGATTTTCAAGTTGACAGTACAGCTTTAATTAAATGGGACTCTAAGAAAAGAATATATCACTAGGAAATAACTAGGCTATGAAAGAAGAAAACCACTGGTGTGGCTAACCAAGGAAATTAAGGGAGAGAACAGGAAAGAGCAAAGGACATGCGAGACATCTATTACAAACCAGCAAGGTTAATGCTAGAAGTTGGAGGCATAGACAGCTGAAGTGATAGAGATTACGGAAACGATCAAGGAAGCAAAGATCAAACATGAAAGGAAATTGGCAGTCTTACTCAGTGCATTCTGCACTGCCCTGCAAAAAGGGAATCTCTGTTTAAAAATATTGTATCTGAAAGAAGTTTCACTGGGGCACATTGTAACATTTGAGGCAATTGGTTGACTTAAAATGTAAGCAGCAATTATTTCAACATTCTGCATAAAGTTACTGACATTTTTGCCTCTACCTGAAAAACGATGTCCTAGATTAATGCTAAAAAAAGCATTCTGAAGCACCAAACTGAGAACTAACAATTCTCCACATGCAGCTCCATATCTGAACATTCTGGTTTCTTCGATTAAAAAAAAAAATCTGGAAAAAATATTTTGGAATTAAGGTAAAATGAGAGCCAGACACCATGCTGCAATTAGAGCAAGAGTGTCCACATCTTTCAATGGGAACCTGGATGAGTGTTTATACACCATATACCTAACATTAATCGTCCGCCTTTATGACATTATGACATCTGCTTTACTAATAAGAATAGCAGCTATATAAACAATCTACAAACACAAATACACTCACGCACACTTAGAATTATAGAATCATAGAATAGTTAGGGTTGGAAAGGACCTTAAGATCATCCAGTTCCAACCCCCCTTACATGGGCAGGGACCCCTCACAC
>JAVJIA010000025.1:0-15946 GCA_035593285.1 Micropsitta bruijnii | reverse complement strand
CTGCGATGTGCATGCATCGTGTTGTGTGACCCAGGAACCATGATCTGGCAAAAACCAGGCCAAATTAGTGAAGCGGGGAGGAGACTGTGTGACAAGCAAAATGTTTAGAGAATTACAAAACATAAAGGCTGGAAGTTGACATCTGGGTAAAAACCAATGTATAATAGCACGTTCAACATCTGGCACTTTAGTATGTATAATTCAGCCAGAGATAATAGATAATAGAAAGTTCGCAGGATCACTTGATGGGAAATATATTGATAATACAATTTTTCTTTGCAAAATGTATGCAATAATTGCAGTTTGGGTTTAATAATAAATTCAGCTTTGAAGAATTGTTTGATTCAAACCTCTGCTTCTTCTAATGGCATTCAGAATTATTAATATCTGTCTAGCCAGCTAAAGAGGATTTTAAGAGAGTAGGCTGGGTGTTCTGCAATTAGAGTAGCCATCTGCCCTTTATTAAAACTCCATTAACCTTTACATTAAAATGCATTTAAAATGCAGACACACTGAAAATATCAAACACAAATAAAATAGATAAATCTCAAGGACTTTCTTTCCTTTGCTGGCTTATTTGTGCAGAACGTGGCAACTTGTTGTGGCACCTATAATTTTCTGGGGAGAGGTAACACTTTGTAACATCAATTTTCCCATGTTAAGGATAGGAAATAATTACAGGAAGGTAATGGAATTAATAACATCGCTGATGAAAATTTCTAGAACATGATCTTGATTATGGAAGGTTAGAAAATCGTTTAAAGTTCATATTATTACCTTCAGAATAAAATGCTCAATTTTAAGAGCGGAACTAATTTGCTGCGCTCATGCAGCTCTGGTCATGACAGTGGAGATATTTACATGGTAGAACGGTTTATGCAAATAAAATGATTGAAAATTTCCTGAAAATGGTCAGATATATCATCAGTATAAAACTCAACACAGTTCCTGTAGATGCTGCTGCATTGTTCCCTTGAGCCTTGTACTGCGGCATCTTTCTAAGGAGTGAGACCAATACTGTAATTTCCCTGCCTGAATTATTGCTACTACTGGCAGAGCTGCTGATATTGTCTGTAAATAAATATGCCTCAAATACCCCTTCTAAGACCTGTTTTTACTTGCTTCTAATTTCACCACATTTGATCAATGGGGGCTGAAATGCCTGAGCTAAAATATCTGCCTGCTTTTCATTTTTTTAAGTCAGCAAAAATGGCTCAGCCATTTCCCTGACCCAGGTTAAGAAATAATGTCATTGTTTCACCGGGCTTCAAGTCTTTCCAGTGAGGGTGTTTGCATACCCTCTGAGCCATGATTTATGGCCATAGCTGGTATGGATCAGGTCCCCCCTGGCACGGGGCACACCTCCTGTCATTGATCCCACACACCCCCAGCCTTTGGCCAAATCATAAAACTTTCTAAAGCAGCTCCTCCATGAGCTATGCTGCCTGCTCATCTGCATTTCCCAGTGACTGCCTCTGCTCCGGAGATAACCCTGGTCAGGATCTGAGCGGGATTTCCCTCCTACTGCTTGCTACACTGGAAACATAGAAGTGAGACACATTCCCACTTACCTCCTCCACACCCAAGGCGAGGGGCTCTGTCTCTGTGAACCTGGAAAAAGAACAGACCTTTGCTCAGGGACTTTGCAGTGGGAGGGAGGGAAGTCTGCACAGCAGCTCCTCGGCAGGATGGGGCCCCTGGGTGGGCATCAGTGGTGTGAGCTCACTAATGAGCTGCAGGCAGCTGGCAACTGCTTGCCTCCAGATCTGCTCTCTCCTGCTGACTGATTCTGAAGAGCCATCCTGTCCCTGGAGAAAACGCCTTGGTGCAAAGGCTTAGCTCAGCTTTGAGCTCTCAGAGGTCCAAGGGCTGAGGGTTAGGGTTAGTCTGTCTCTAACCACGTGGGTCTACGAGAAGAGTAACCATGAGAGATTTGTGGCTCATGAGTCAGAGAAAGGGCACAGGTTGGTGTGCACTCGGCATGTCCAACCACACAGCGACAGTTGGATTGTGTTGCTCCTATGATCGCTCTGCCTCAAGTAGCAGCACTGACCAAAGAGCAAGGAGGAAAGAATGGGTTGGACAATTAGAAGGAAAAAAATGTAAGCACACGAAGTCTCGTGGAGGCAGAGAAACAGCATTTTTCTCTCCTGACCAAAATAAATGTGTGTGACTGATCCTGGGAGTCTCTGATGACCAGCTCCAGCAAGGTTAGAGGTAGGGAACGTTCCCATCTATTGATCTCACCTTCATGACGCCTGATGTTTGATTCCTTCCATGTCAGACTGAGTGAGAGCTGATAATTTAGAATACCAACAGTGCTCAGTGTGGACCAGAAATAACATCTGACACGCCGCCCTTCTGCAGGCTCCTAATGAGCAATTTGAGGTGGAAACACCTTGGAGACGTTCTTCATTTCCAGCTCTGGCACAGAGCGTCACACGGTGTCTGCTGAGCGACCCGGAGAGGGCACAACACTGCTTAATGACCATGCAGAGCAGCGGAGGAGCTCTCGGCACATCCACAGCACTAAGGAGCAGCCAAGGCGCTGTGCAAACCCTCTGGAGGGGTGGACACCCCTCGGCAGGGGGCAGGACAGAGGCTGTGTCCTGCCGAGATGCTCAGGACCCTCCGCTGCCAACAATGCAACGACTCAGCACCCACCACAGAACAAGCACCTGCAGGCTCAGGCCCAGCAAAGCCAGTTCAAGCAGAGACAGGGCAATTAACAGCTGAAAACTGATCCCCATTCCCATGTCCAAACACCTACACTGGTTCTAATCAAAACTAAGAGCAAAGATAAAGAGGCCACTGGCCAACAAGTGGCCACAGAGGAAATTAAGTCCACACAGGCTTCGCTGTGATGTGCTTGTTTCTTTGCCATTAGAAAACACATGCCTTGCTCTATCACATCGAAATCCATCTCTAGATTATCTATTAGATTAGAAAGATTTCTATCAAATCTACCTAATCAAAACTAGATTTTCCCTTTAGCTTGGAATTAAAGCCTGATCTAAGTTACAGGAGAGGGCAGGGGGCTCCCAGCAGAGCCGACAGCCCTGCTCACCTCCCTCCAGCTGCTTTTTCGGACTTGCCTCTGCATTTTAGGGTCTGCTCTTGAAGGTGTCGTGTATCAAGAAGGGCCCCACTAAAGACTTGGTGTTACTTGGCAAGACTCAACTGAGGATGGGCCACCCCAGTGCCCTGGTCGCCTCCCCCAAGCCCTCCTAAGAGCCACAGCTCATCTCTAGTTCCCAAGAGGTCACCTCCTCTGACTCAGATCCCAGTTCCCTTCACACAACTGCTTCTTGATCAGTTCTCTTGGTTGTAACAGCAGCGCTTCAGTGCCTCATGGTGAACTTTGCTGGCTTTCCTAGGGCTTTACGGAAAACCATTTGCTATTGCCCTTCAGACTGCCCAGACCAGACTTTTGCACTATGCAGAGAAGCCACAGCAGGACGAACACTAGGAATGTGCTTCTAGGTGTGCTTCAGCACCACACCAAGATTGCTCTTGGGCTTGGAAACCACAGACCACCACTGGATGGTCCTCCTTCCCAGGGATCTCCATACAAGGGCTCCCTCCAGCAGCTACAGCTGGACCGAAAGCCACAGCAGAACCTGCCATTCCTCTCTAAAACTCTCAATAGCTCTTCCGTGAACGTGACGTGCATTTCAACAGATGAACACTCACTTCAAGGGGGTGTGTGCTTCAGGCCACAAAGGTCTGAGAAAGCAGCTTTCTGCCTCAGCCTTCCTTCTCCCAGGAACCCATACAGGGCTACAGCAAAGCAGAGCAAGGGACTGGGACAGCAGCGTGCCACTCTGCTGACAGTGCCTGCCTAGGGTCTTACTACAAAATGACAACGGATGGAGCTAGCAGGGAAGGAGAAGAGGTCACCTTCTACATCTGCTTGTCCAAGTGCCGAAGCGTGGCTTTGTAGCTGCAGAGATAAAGCACGACTCCAGATTATGGCTACGTGAAAAGGGTCAGGAGTGTCCTACAGTCCCAGCTTGGCTGCAGAATGCTCTCTCTTTCCCAGCATCAAACTGGCGGAGATCACCTATTTCCTGAGCACCTTGGCTGAGCTTCCACTCAAGGGAAGGTTGGAAACAATTTGGCAGATCAGGCAAACGGCCCCGGGCTTTGCAAGCCACAAACACGACATTCAGGAAGAAGAGCTTCCAGGAGAGGGAAAGGTGCACATACCTCACTGGGTTCACCTGGCCATCCTTCAGGAATGACCAGTGGTACTGGACAACCAGTGGGCTGCAGTTGGTCATCTCCAAGTCACGCACATCCCTGGTGTCATTCAAGATGCAGCCAAAGTCCAGGGCCGTGGTCTGGATCCAGAGATTCGGGAAGTAGACTTCTCCCCGAACGGTGACCTGCTCTTCATGAGGATGCTCCAGGAACTTGATCTTCAGAGCCTTCTCTGCTGCCCGGATAAGCAAATCCTCCTCATAAGCAGGGTTAAATCCGATGCAGAGTTGAAGTTCCTCCCCTGCCCTCAGCTTCGTGGCCTGCAAGGAGATGAAAAGGAAATGTTCAGCGTGTGACCCCAGCATGTGCTTTTTGCTTCATCCTTCGTTTTCTTCACAGTGTCTGACCAAGCACCACACTTTTGTCTGAAGTTAGCTGAGGCTCATGGGTCTGCGCTCTGCACCAATACAAGAGGAAATCCACATTGTTCTCCTGAATTCTAGACCCGCAGAAGCCACGTGCTAAAACACAGCCAAAGCAGCACTCTGGCATCCAGGCCTTCGCCCTGACTCTGGAGGAACAAATTTAGCCTGCAGCACAAGCTCAGTGGCTTTGCAGCCTCACCCATGCAGGCGCTGATCACTGGCAGGGCACAGAAACGGCGGCTGGACCTACAACAACATGTGCCCCGCAGAGGCCATGGCCAACACCTTCCGCAAACAGCAGGGCAGGAGCCAGGCAGCAGCTGGAGAAGCCTACCTCAGCCTTCCCAAAGGCACGGCTGCCCTCAAAGAGGGCAAGCTGTTCCCCAGGTTACCTGAGGATGGCTGCTAGAGAGCTGGGATGCTTTCCAGGAAACACCTTTCCTACAGCTTGCCCAGACCTAGTTACCTGCTCCCTCCTCCTCCTGTCTTCAAGCCAGGAGGTCTCTTCCCGATTCAGATGACATTCTGTTTCCTTCAGCAGCAAGTTTGAAATCTGACTTAGCTCGGGTCAGTTTACTGCAGACTCTACAGAACACGCTTCCCTGCTGGAGGACCTCCCGACAGAGACACACCACCACGTTCATTCACGTTCAAAGCCCAGCAGCAAGAAGGTCCAGGGCTGCTCACCTGAGCGTCCGCAGGGAGAGGCTGCTGGTCCGCAGTGCAGATGGAGAAGGGCTGCTCTAAGGCAAGGACCACGCTGAGGGGCAGGGAGCAGATGTTCTTTAAAGAGAGAGGCTTGTACTGAAGAGTCAGGACATCACCGGGGTGCTACAGAAACAGGAGACAAGAAAAAATGAACTTGAAGTGGCCATGGACCTCCTCCCCTTCACATGCGTTTCAAATGTTCCAACCCCAAAAGTGCATCCATCTCTATTTACTCTTTTGATTGGTTTCGACCCCTCTGCAAAATTTTTCCTCCAACTGGATCAGACGCTTTCACGTTTAGAACCCACTGCATCCCCCAGGGGACAGGGAAACAGTCTCACGTACAGATGAGGGAGTGGGTCCTCAGAGGAGGCAGCTGCTTCAACAAGATCCAAACCAGAAAGTGAACCCAGTCTGGCTCCAGTTGTGTGTACCCTCCTGGGCAGAGAGGACACACAGGCACAGGGCACAAGGCACAGGGCCATTTCCACTCACATACAGTAGTTTCTTACCACCTTATCAGCTTTGCCAGGCCCGTAAAGCAGTGGTGCTGCTCAGAGGAGACAAGCAAGCAGGATATGGCCTGCAGCGGAGAGCCTGCAGCAGCCCGAGGTCAGCTTTGAACATGCACGGGCACATGCAGACAGCTCCAAACCTCAACAGCCTGGCCGCAACCTGCTGCCCCTGCTCCAGTGACAAGATGTTGCAGCCTCAACGCTTAGCTCAGCCTAAGCTGTTTCTGCCTCTCCAGGTATTGCTCCGGGCTTCCTGCAGGGTTTACCTAAACTAGACAGTGTTTGGGAAACTAATTCTGGATGTCTTGACATCCAGCTCCTGCAGTGTCGCAGCACTCAATACGTGGGAGCATGTGGCATCAAGCAGACCACAGGCAGACATCAGGGGGAGCTGAAAAGTTTCTGAGGAGATGTGAACTGCCTGCTCACAGGATTTGTGCTTCTCTGGAAGCCTGGGAACCGGAGGAGAGACTTGAAACCACAGAAACTAAATCATGAACTATCTGCTCTTTTTCAGACACCTCACGTGAGGGGGAAAGATGATGCAGGGGTCCAGATCCAGAGACTTAAGGGCACACACTTTGCACTGGTGCTCTCATCACTGCAGCTGAAGGGCACCCATGGGTCCTTTGAAGAAGGTGAGGCTTGGGGAAGGCAAAGAGGTAGCATCTATACCGACAGCAGGGAAGGCAAAAAGACACAAGAGATGCCAGTTTTCCCTCATCAGCTTAAGGACTTGGCAGGAATCTCAGGTCTTCTCAGCTTCCCTACACGACCGCTGCTCAGACGTCACCACGCCTTGGAAGATCCTCAAAACCCTGAGTACAGACACTGGTGTCTCTCTAGGAGGGGCCATGCTCCCCCTCGGCAGAGCAGCTGTAATCTCAGTTTTACCTGGGTGAAGTTAGAGAACAGCCTCATCTCTAGCAGCATCCTCACTCCTTTCACCCACACCTCAGGGAGGCTGAGGAGCCATCTGCTCTCCACCTGCAGCCCCAGCACACGAGGTGGCTCTGCAAAGCCCACGCTGCTCTCACAGGTGCCCGTGCCCTTGGCTCAGCAGCTCAATTCTGTCTCCACATCAAGAAGGGCAGAATAGAGCTGCAGAGACTGTCCCCAGCCCCAGGGGGGTGAAATAATGATCTCGGCATTCATGACAAGAGCTTGGCCTGGCTCAAATCAATAGCCAAAGCTCCGTGGACTTGGAGAAGCTGTTGAACTTCCTCCTTTGGACACAGGCACACACCAGCCACACCAATCAGTGCCAGGATGCAGTCCAGAGACTCACCTTCTCCACCCGGAAAGTGATTTCTCTGGTGGATATTTGCAGAGCAGGAGCAATGAACTCGCACGTGACGTCCACCTGCATGATCAGATTCTTCACTCCCTCTTTGCCCACGACGGCGTGACACAGCAGCTTCTCCTTCACCACCTGCATGCCAGTCACACAGCACCCAGGGGGTGTTAGCAGGGTGTCCAGAAAACACGCTGCATTTCTGAGCCACCCACCCACAGACCCCACTCCTGCATGAAGTTACAGCCATTGGTCTCCTCAGGAGCCCCCTCTTCTTTACATGCTGCATCCTTTTCCTTCTACACTCACATGTCCCTGATCTTACAACCCAACCGCCACAAAAGGCCCTCAGGAGTCTTGTGCTGCCTACAGCTGTCAGAACAAACCCTGCCCCAAATGATTATTGGTTTGGCTTGTCCCACTGCCAAGCAAAATGCTTACCAAAAGCTGTAGGAACTCATTAAAGAAAACAAACCAGACTGTATGAAGGCAAACAGGTGATAGAAGGATCAAGGCCAGCAAATCCTCCCTTGGAAGTTTAGTGGAAAGGATCCGTGGGAAAACCCCAAAGAGCCAGCCTGCCTTCCTAGGATGTACTGTGTCCTCCTAGAGCTGGCTTTAAACCAAACCTCCCCAGGAAAGAGATGTCTTCCACTTGGCATGAAAACCCTCTACTTAAGCTGGATGCTCTTCCATCCAAGACTCTTTTCCTGATTCCTCAAGCTCTCACTTCCCTACATGCCTCCCTTCATTCCTCTCTCTTTCCTCTGATACACACCACAACCCAACTCCTCCTCAGAGCCTACAGACTTCAGAATCATCTGTGCTGCACGTGCAACGTAGGGTCTTGGGCTTCTAACCAACCTCAAGCGTATGAAGTTCTCGAGACCCAGGGAAGGTGGAAAACCCAGTCCCAGGGTCTTAGCTTGGACTGCAGGAGCCAGGTAGGCACAGCTGAGCTCACAGATGCCCACCTGGCTTTCCAAGCAAGACACTCTCACCTGTGGCCTGACCATTTCCTTTCTGCTACCTTCTTCCCCCTTCAGCAAAGCCTTATGGGCTCAGGACTGCACAGGGACAGTCCCATCGGAGTCAACCAGCTGAGAAATCAAGTCTTCCTCAAGCTACCACTGAGGCAATCCTTTAAAACACCTCTCAGACTCTAGTAGCAGCAGGAGCTTAATGCAGATTTATTCCCCATTCACTTAAGCACTTGTGCCCAGTGCTCCTGGAGACGGAAAATGCACACCAGGGTCAGATGGCAGCTCCTCTGCAGAGCTGGATTTCCCCCGGAAAGAAGGGTCCGGGGAGGAGAACACTCAGTGACCCTGCTCAGATCTGCCACTCTGAGCTGCCACCCAAGGGTGCTGCAAGACCTGCCTGCCCTCGGGACACTGGGGCTGGCTGAGGCACTGGGGCGAGCAGTGATGGAAATACTGACACAAGTCAAGCTGTCAGTTCTAATGATCCCTGGAACAGCTTCCCATGTGGATGAACGTCACTCGGATCATTAGAGCTGGCACACTGGGTTCATTTCTCTCGTCCCGGTCTCCGTGCCAGCTCCCAGCCCGTGTTTGTCTACAGAGGAAAATCAATGCTGCTCCCACACACTCCCTACCTTCCTGGTTGCTTTGTTTCACTCGCTGCTTCCCCACACAGACAACTTGCCATTTCTTTAGTTACTTTCTGCCTGGCCTCCCACTCTACCTGTGACTTTAAGGCCAGCTGAGAAAAGTGCGGCTGTTCAGCCTGGAGAAGAGAAACTGCGTGGAGACCTCAGAGCAGCCTTCCACTATCTGAAGGGGGCTACAAGGATGCCGGACAGGGACTCTTCTTCAGGGACTGCAGCAACAGGACAAGGGGTAATGGATTTAAACTCAAACAGGGGAAGTTCAGGTTAGATAGAAGGAAGAGGTTCTTTAATGTGAGGATGGTGAGGCACTGGCACAGGCTGCCAAAGCAGTGGTGAATCCTCCATCCCTGGCAGTGTTCAAGGCCAGGCTGGACAGAGCCTGGGGCAACAGTTCCTTCAGGCCATGTTTTGCTACCAGCAAGTTGGCTTTATGGTAGCCATGGAACTCAAAAAGCCTCAGCAACTGATGGTGGCAAGCACGGAAAGCAACTGGTGCTGCCAAGGTAACTTATGGCAGGAAACCAGGTTCTCAAAAGCACTTGCCCATTTGCTCAGGCAAATGTCAAGGGGCTGCAGAAATGCCCTGACAGGGGGGAACTCACCTGGGGGGTGCTGCAGGAGCCTTCCAGCACCATCTCCGCTGTCTGGCCGGGCATCAGCTCCGTCCTCAGCGGCTGAAGCCTGAACACGGGGCCGCAGGAGGAAGCCTTGCCCTTGCTGGTACTGATGGCAGGGAGATGATTGCGCTGCTGAAGAGTGGTGCCACCTTCTGCGGTCCAATACAGCAGATGGGTGCGTCGTCCTTTGTTCGTCATCTTGAAGCGGTAACAGCAGGGATGCAGGCTAGAGGAGAAGCACAGACACAAATTGGAAGGGGAGCTGCTATTTGCCAGTGGTCACCCAGCTACAGCACCCTGAGGGCATGACCTGACTGCACACTTGGCAACAAAACCACTTCTAAGAAGGCCGATGGAGCGCAAAGCTTCACCAAAAGCCAGACCGTGGTTGCCCCTAGGTTTGTCACCATCCAGCAGCTGCTCTGCTTGCACCCAGCAAGGAAGAGCTTCACGAAGAGCCTGCCCCAGATGCAAGTGGCTGGAGGAACAGCCCCGCCGCCATTCCACCTTCCCCTTGGGAGCTGTTGTTCATGCCCCTGAGGCATCTCTTAGCGAGCATCCAACCCTCATTGCCCCCAACGTCCCACCCTTTGGTGGCAGCTCTGCAGCCGACAGCAATGGCAGCAGCTCCAAACTGAGCCCGCAGGAAAAGACATAAAGGGGGGCAGAAGACAGCTACAGGAATCACATGGACACTGTCCCCTCCATTGCACAGCCAGCTTGTGGCTGCGCTGAGCACAGGAAACTCTGGACAAGCACCAACCTCCCTGCAAATGTCCCCGCTTACGTGGATGGCTCGTGGGTGCGTATTTTACCTCTCCAAATCTATCCCAAGTACTTCAGGTAGGATTAACCTGCTCTCTACACCCCAAGAATTCAGGTGTCGGAGCAGCACGGACCCTCTTTGCAGCCAGAGAAAGGAAGAGGCACCCCAAGAAGACTGTTCTTCTTGTCTGAGGAGGTCCCCAACACAAGGCAAACAGCACTTTCTCCTCCTGTCTTTAAGAACATGCCTGCTTTCAGACACACACGTTGAGACCAGTGAATCTTCTCCTTCCAGCTCAGCAATTTCAATTAAGACTCTTCATTTATCCCACTCCACCTCAGCAGACTTCCACACTTCCTCCCCCTTCCAGAGCTGGTCCTGTATCCACCCTCGCTCGCCCATGCCTCGGGAAGCAGGCAGAAGAAACCAGGGAAGAGCCACCACGTCTACTAAAGAGCAGCCGGGCACGGAGTGGGGTAAAGGAGCCAACTGGGGGGTGACACAGGGCAAAGAAATTCTGCTGCTCCTCCAGGGCTCCCAGCAACAGAGGAAATAAACCAGCACCATTCATTCACTCGAGGAGCTGCTAACAAGCTACTGCCCAGGCTTGCTGCTGCTGTGAGATGATACTCCAGAGGGAATGGGAAAGCAAGCAACATCACTGCAAAGAGAAACATGTTTATACTTGTCAGGCAGCATTTCCCAGCTGGAGGCTTCCAGGACCTGCTCCTTTCCTCCAAATCTTTGTTTGATAAAGTGAGGAAATTAATGGATTACGACTAAAGACAACTCAGCAACAATTTAGCAACTGGTCTCCAGCTTAGTGGCTTTTCAGAGTACCTAAGGACTTTCAAATGGCTGGAAAAGGTTTCTAAAGGAACCCCTGTGGCTTCAGGGAAGCAGAGCCAGGACCTTGAGCACTGCAGCAGCTTGAGGGACTGCAGCAGAACTCCTCCTTGCTGAGCCCATGGGGAAGCAGGAGCCGAGAGATTCCCTACCTGAAGCAGGGTCCCAGGTTGAGCTCCGGGCCAAAGGGTTTCTCAAGGACAATCGTGGTGCCAACGCCAACAGCCTGCACGGGGATGACATAGGCACGACTGTTCTCAATGAACAGCACCACCTCGTCCTTGAATTGCTCCATGTCATCCAAGTTTGCAGTCACAGCCACAGACACCTCGGCCTTGGCAGGGATCACTCCTTGACAGGGTCCAATACTCCAGCACGAGTTTTTGCCAGCCTGCAAGACAACCAAACACTCATTTAGGCTGGAAACCACAGACCTGGCTGCCACCAGCCAAGGGTTGCCCAGCCAACACGTTCACACCAAGCCAGTGGGTGTGAAGATTCCACTGACATTCATGTACAGCTTCTCTGATTCATGCTGACACAGGGCAGCTCGCTTGGAAAGGAGCCCTGAGCGCTCTGCTCCAAAGGTGAATCTGCAAGTCTGCTCCCTGACAAAGCTCATTTCTGAAAGCTCGGCAACAAGCCAGGCAGAAAATTGTACCCCAGAAACTATTCCTGAGGAATGAGGATGGGGTCTCGACGGAACCAGACCTTCAACTCCCTGGGGTGAGCCAGCACAGCCCTGCTGGGCCCGGCCAGGCCAACAGCCCATGCCAGGGGAGGAGGATTTGCATCCTGTCCTCATCCTTTCAGTCAGCATCCGCTCTGGCTCCAAGGGGCATGTCGTGGTTTATACCCAGGCTGCAAATTAGAACCACGCAGTCTACTTCCCCCCCTCCCTTTCTTCTCCCCGCTCCCGGAGGGATGGGAAGGAGAATCGAAAGAATGTAACTCCCACACGTTGACATAAGAACAGTTTAGTAACTAAGGTATAACACAAATCACTACTGCTACCACCAATAAGAATGATAAAGGAAATAACAAGGGAAGAGAATACAATACCACCCACCAACCGATACCGATACCTTGCCCCCACCCAGCAGCGATCTAGTCCTTCTGGGTAACTCCCAGTTACCTCCCCGGCCATGACGTGCTGTGGTATGGAATACCTCTTTGGCTAGTTTGGATCAGGTGTCCTGTCTCTGCTTCCTCCCGGCTTCCCCTCCTCCCCGGCATAGCATGAGGCTCACAAAGTCCTTGGTCAGCCTGAACATTCTGACCAGTAACTATAAACATCGGTGTTATCAGTACCGTCCCCAGGCCAAAAGCCAAAAACATAGTGCTGCACCAGCCACTAAGAAGAAGAAAAAATGACTGCTACTGCTGAACCCAGGACAGGGCAGCACGGTGCAGTGCTGAACAGGAGACCTGCCAGGGCCACAAGGCTCTGCCGAGACACATTCTCTTGGGTTTCTAGGTCAGCTTCTGCCTGCACCCAATCCAGCCGGTGGCCCAGAGACAAGAAACCTCTTGGAGCCACGCTACAAAATCCCCCCACTTTCAAGACAAATACCCAACCTCTGGCAACATCTCTGCTACTTGCTTCTCCTTGAGTGCGCCGGAAAATGATGCCATAGCTGTATGCACTGGATACACCAAGACAGTGGCTATTTCTGACCCTCTAGGAGCTTCTTGTACTATTGGACGTTAGAGTTCCTGAATAACCAGTAAGGGCTGGGATCCATCCCTTCAGAAGTTCCCCACGATGATCAGAATCTTATCCCAGCACAGACGCCCATTGTGAATAAAAGCTTCCACAATTTGGTTACAATGGACACCAGCGTGCATCTGATGGATGGAGGCAGGGAAGGAGAGAGGGAGGAAGGGACGGACAGCTGCCCTAAGGGATGACTGAGGAGACACCACAATCAGTTCTCTTGAAGCTACTTGCAGCTGATTCATTGAAGTGATCTGGTCACTCTGGCCTTGCACAAGTGACAGAGGAAGCAGAACTTCGCATTACAAATGCAGCTGCACTTGATCAAGCTGTAGCTCTAGCAAGAGCCGTAGCTCTAACAACAGCATTCCCAATTTGTCGGGCTGACCCACTGTCCTCGCAGGGTTGCTCATGAAGGGGAAATAAACCCCCTTCCTGCACCAGCTGGGTGCAGAGCCTTGTCCCGGGTGGTTCAGCACTCCCGGTGAGGGGAACCCTCTGTTCTTCATTTCAAAGCTGCTCCTTATCCACACAAACAGCCAGTGGCAAGAAACAGCCCAAAAGCACCCTGAGCCCTGCAGGAAGTGGAGATCAGAGCCTGAGGCCGGCTACATGCTCCCACCACCAACCGGCTTCCTCCTGGCTCCTCAGCACCAGCATCTCCTCAGCACAGACAAAAATACCTGCCCTGGGAATCTCCCCACTTTGAAGTTCTATTTAACCCCCAAACAGCTGGAAAAGCAGCAGGAGGCAAATTCAGCCCCCTCCTCCTTGCCCAGGGGACTGAGCCTGTGCTCTCACACACTGCTGGATGTTTCATGCGCAGACACAACCAAGTCCCCAGCGACAGGCCTGCCTGAAGCAGCTCCACAACTTCAACAACCCAGCCTGCAGAAGAACAAACCTCCTCTGAAGCCCCTCAGAGACTCCCCTCCGGTGGGGAGCACCCCCCAGCCCCACCACACGCGCCCTTCCTGGCCACATCAGCCCCTGTCAGAAGATCCCAAAACCTCCCTCTGCTCCGCAGCCTCTTCCACCATGCGGCCTCCAGGAACTGAACAGCCTCTTTCTGCAGCCACATGCTCTACAATGTTACGGAGCCCACAGGCTCTGTAGGCACGCAACCCTTACAAGCCTACTTCTGGGAAACAACCCAGCTGGTTTGACCCCCAGGAGGTGTGAAACCCACTTCACCGTAAGCACCTTGAGGACAGAGCTCTCAGTTCCAAAAAACAGACTCTCACAGCTAAACGTCTCCCACAGAATAAAGGGAGAACTTGCAGGAATGAGCTCCTTTCTACTCAAACATCTCTGCAAACTCTCTTTTACTGACAGCTGCCCCAGCTACAACTGCCCCCAGAGCCAGGCTCCTCTTGCTACACTGGGATGGAACATCTTGCTTTCTCTCTCAGACAGTGATGTGGAAATGTTGCATACAAATAAATAATCCAGTCACAGCCTGCTATGGGCCAGTCTCTTGCCCTGGAAAACAGCCCCAGCGACACTTACCATCTTTGCCGAGAAGGAGGCAGGGATGACAGACTGATTGGACAGGTGGAGGGTTCGGGAAGCATCCTGTAGAACTTGGATGCTGCCAAAATTTATCTCACTTGGGTGCACGTGGACAACCGGTCCTTCTCCAGTGCTCAGTAAATGGATTTTCTGCTCCAGGAGGCAGGCAGGAAAGAGAAAAAAAAAAAACAACAGGGACAGTTTAGAATGACTGGACAGCTCTAAGGATGCTCGTAGGCTGGGGGAATTCTGACTGTTTGAAGCTGTCAGTGTTGTGAGGCTGAAACAGGAAGGCTGGAGCAAAGGTGGCACCTGGCGTCATCTCTGCAGATCTGAAAGCCACAAGATCCCATTCTGAGGGAATACAGAACCCCCATCTCCCATGCATGCTTTTCACGCCTCCTCCATGCTGTCAGCTCTCCTTCCTCTACCCTGTGCCTACGCCTGCTCCTTGTACTGCTCCATCATGCCATAAACCACCCTCCCTGACTGCTGCGGCTGCGCAGCCACACTGCACAGGAACGTCTTCAACCTTCCCAAAGCTTCTCCTGTGAAAACCAGCACAGGCTGCAAGCAAAGCTCTTCAGAGCAGAGATCATGCAAGTTAGTTGCCTCTAATTAGTGCTTGTCTGCATTCCCGGTATTAGTGATTTATTGCATTGAGACATTAATTATTAATTGCATCATTCAGCAGCATTTTTTTCTGTTGACAGCCTGAGACCCAGAAGTTTGCTCCTGCAGAAGTGGCACAGACTAGTGGAGAAGGAATGTGGATCCTTTTGCTAAACCCCCTTCCCACATCACTGAAACCAATGAGAATTTATCCAGTCTGGCTGGGTTTCCCCAGCTCCAAACACCCCAAAGCTTAACCAGGCTTGTAGAGCCTGTAGAAAAGAAGGCTCTGGGGAGACCTTAAAGCAGCTTCTAGTGCCTAAAGGGGCCAACAAGAAACCTGGAGAGGGGCTTTGGATAAGGGCCTGTGGGGACAGAACAAGGAAGAATGGCTCTCCATTGACAGGGGGGAGATCAAGATGGGATCCTGGGAAGAAGTTCTTCCCTGTGAGGGGTGGTGAGGCTCTGGCACAGGTTGCCCAGAGGACCTGTGGCTGCCCCATCCCTGCCACTGTTCAAGGCCAGCTGGGATGTGGCTTGGAGCTACCACGTTTAGTGGAAGGTGTCCCTGCTCATGGCAGGGAGTTTGAACTGGATGAGCTTTGAGGTCCCTTCCAACCCAAACCACTCGGAGATGCTGTAGTATCTTGCTTTCTGGAATATATGGCAGCCACTCCCCTGAGCTCAGGAGTGCATCAGATGATCCATACATTAGGATCTGGCACCAGCACAGGATGTGGAACAGGACAGCGGCTGTTCTGCTGGCCCAGAAAACTCCGGAGGAGACAGCTACCAGGGAACTCCTGAACCCGCACTCAAGCCATAAGGCAGACCTAGAGAAAATCAACACCCAGAAACTCCCATCTGTGCAGGCAACACCCAGCCAGGTTTTGACCAGCATTTGCTGGCTGCGAGCAGCAGCCGAGCACGAGCGCAGCGCCTTGAGGATGGACTGACTGGGCACAGGGTCACTCAGTCCCATGTGTCACGTCTTTGGCGACAGCCACGATCCTCCAGCTGAAATCACAGAATCACAGAATCCCAAGGGTTGGAAGGGACCTCAAAAGATCATCTAGTCCAACCCCCCTGCAAGAGCAG
>JAVJIA010000024.1:0-16184 GCA_035593285.1 Micropsitta bruijnii | reverse complement strand
GCCCGCCTGGACAAGTTCCTGTGTGATGTACTCTAGGTTACCCTGCTCTTGCAGGGGGGTTGGACTAGATGATCTTTGGAGCTCCCTTCCAACCCTTGGGATTCTGTGATTCTGTGAATACTGAGAGCTATACATGTCTTGGTACTTCTGAGTTGTGAAAATTAAAAAATATTTTTATTTCAGATTTTCTGCTCTGCACACAAATTGCATAAAAATAATATCCCGTATGGTTACTTTCAAATTCAATGGCCTCTGGATCAGGTCTATCAGGTTTGACAGAAATTTCACTAAAATTTTCCTTTCTTTTTTTTTAGGTCTGAGAGGGCCATGTTTTTGCTCTGGTTCTCTTGCTTTTCTATCAAGAATGTACCAGGTAGTTCAGGATCCATTATGTCTCTCCAGTAACAGACTGAGTGAAAAAAATGTTGTAATGTATTTTTTATTCTGTTCATCCCATTGGTGAACAATAATTTACTCTCCAGCTGTATCCAGTAAAGAAACTGTATTAAAAGGTATAATATGTAGTGCCCCATTTTGTTTTTTTAGAGAGATTTCTAAATTACTTTAGAAGTGGGGAACAACATTAGATACAGCTGTGGTGATTTGTGTTCTGAATTTTACCATCTGTAGAATGGTGCTTCATATTTAAAATCTTTTCTATGGCAATGGAAATAAAATTTGCTTGTATGTTTATATTATTGTGCTTCACTGTGAAATACTGTCTTATTTCTTTTTAATTTGAGAAAAAAATGAAAACAAACAAAAAAAAACACAAAACAAAAACAAAACAAAAAAACAACCAACCAACCAAAGAAACCAAAAACTAAACCAAAAAATACCCAAGTCAAAACAACCCTCCCACTCAAAAACCTATGAATTAAGAAGTCTTTTTTTTTTTTTTTTTTTATCGAAGGTCTAGCAGTGGGGATAATAATAAATAATAATAATAATAATAATAATAATAATAATAATAATAATAAAGCAACCAGGAGTTGACCAGCACAAGAACAAAGCAATTAGCAAGGAATGAACTAACTGTATTATATTTTGTGGTATAAAATGGAGAGCTATCACACTGAAAAGAAAATAAGTGGTGAAGAGATAGATATATTTGCACAATCATCTGGCATTCTTTGTGTTAAGATTTTTGAATATGCAATATACTTGGTGAAATGTTACCAAGATATAAATACTAGTCTCATTTTCGCAGCTCTGACCATTTTTGAAGCAGTTTTTAATTCAGATGCCTAATTGCAAGATGGGTACTTCTGAAATTAACTGTTGGTGTAGGCATTTGGAAAACTGGCTCCAAAGAGACAAATCAGTATGTCATCACTTAAGTTAGAGCTGGTTTAAGTTAGTATGATTTGCCAGATCCACAGCTAAAGTCTTAACTTTTTTGAAAGTTGTGTGAAGGTTGGCATGGCTCCCATGTTCAGAAAAACCTTCATCAGTGTCAATGGGCTAGTTAAAGCAATGCCAGCACAGTTACAGCAGATCCATTAAATAATAACATATAATGAATACCCCTTTTTTCTTTTATCTTAGAAAATTAACTCTTTTATTTAATACTTCACTGAATACAATGTAAGTTGCTTCAGGCTGACACATGATGACAACTTGAGCTTCTGAAAGAAAACTTCCTTTTGGACTCACAGTTGACTTGAGGAAACTGGAAGCCAAACATCTCAGTGTTTACCAGAAATTCTTACCTTGGTGTAAACTGCACCCATTTCACCATTTTCTTTAGAAGATATTACTTTTGAAGCAGTTAACTCTTTCCTCACATATAAATGAACACCTATCTGAGAAATAGCTATAACCAGTATAATGAAAAAAAGCATCCTGCTTAAACTTTGTGACTTTTACATAAAATACCTCATTTTATATTAACCACATTTGATAAGTTAGCCCAACTTCTAGACAGAATCTATAGTTTCAGTATTGAAATTGTCAAATCCCCAAAAGAAAATATTTGGCATATAAAGGAAAAAAAGTCTACCAACTGCAAAGATGTAATCTGTGCTGGATTGAGAAAGAGGAATACAATTTTAAGTATGACTTCAAAGGAATGTTTTCAAAAAAGTTAGGCTACATATCTTGTCACTGAAATTAATATTCCCATAGTATTTCAGTTCAAGTGATGTCTTAAAAAAAGCTTTTTAACATTCTTAATCCATTTTATTCTGAGCTCTGAAATTAAAAGATGATGGTGTTTAGACTTCTGTGTTGCTTGCCAATACCTGTCTTTCCCATCTAGATTTCTTTTTGATATTTTCCTAAAACCCATTAAAACACATTAGTTTTAACAATAAGCTTGCTTCTACAAGAAATACTTGCTGTTGCCTTTGCATTGAGAGGTGAGAGGGATGTTTAGAAAAAATCCCCACAAACTACACATACTTCTTTGAAGACAACTGGTTTCTGACAAGAGGGGTAGGTTTTTGTTTTGTTTTGTTTTTGTTTGTTTTTTTTTTGTGTGTGTGTGTGTTTGGTTGGTTTATTTTGTTTTTTTCTAATACCCCACATTTTTTTGGGGGAGGAAGTCACTTAATTTTAAGTTTACTTGGGTAAATGTCCATTAAGAGCATTCCTTTGGTACAGTAACTCATAGAAGTAGTTTCATATAACAGTACATGTAACATCTTGTCCTCATTTTCCTCATCAATATATCAAATCCTTAAAGAAGGAAAAGTAACTACTGCATATCACTCTGATATGAATTAGAGATACAAATTTCAGAAGATTCGGAGTCCTGAACTAGAAAAATATTCGACAGTTTTGATGTTCCTGTAAATGAATCCTTCAATCTGAAATAGATTTGAATTGGATGCAGACATTAAGAAGCAGTGGTGCTGAAATGCAAGCTTGGAATGATACTTAAATAAAAAAGTAAGTATACAAGCTAATTTACGTTTGAACCACTTTCTCATTTTATTTATGTGATTTTTAAACACAGCTTCTTACACCTTCAGGATGGTGTTGATGTTTATATGAGGAGTGCATGTAGAGTGACCTTTGTAAATTATCTTCCAGTGGTGATATAGAGATAGTGTGGAGGGAACTGACTGAGTAACCAAATATTATTTTTAATCTAAACAATTCAATTATTAAAACCATATCAGTATGCATAATCGGTCTGGATTACACTCACCTGAATTTATGTGAAGAATGAGATGACTGTGGAATTTTGAAGTAGATGGACCTAGAGCATAGATTCACCTTTTTCCTGATATCCTTACGTAAAAATGGGACTAGCTTGCCTTCGATATGTTTTTTCTTCTCCTGATATATCTTAGTATCTCTGAGCAGGTTTTTGTCATTTAGGGGAATTGTTTAAAGAGAGGAATCAGCTGAATATTGTTTGTCAGCAGTATGCAGGAGGCAGCTAGAGATGCTGTTCTGCATTTAATAACATCTTGCATACAGCTGTGGATAATTGTACCCACGCCAAACAGGCTGTGGAGTTACCATTTGAGTAGGAAAATATTGGCCAGCTTATACTTAGAACCGTAAATCATGAAAATAGCAACAGGGATAATGTAAAAGGCTTTTCTGGGTTTTTACATGATGAACTTATCTTTCTATTTCATCCAACTTGGCCCCAAAAGCTGGAAAAAAAAGTATAATAAAAGGAATACTGCATTTCCTCAATAAAAAAAAAAAAAAAGGAAAAAAAAATGCGCGAATGCTTTCCCTAATACATTAACGCCCTTCCATCCCTACACCATCTGTTTTAGCTGCCACAATGCATTCAGTGACCATTCGCATGAGGCTGAAGCTGCCCCCTGTTGCTAAGAGGCTGCAATGCTCATTATTCATGCAGAAAGCCGATTCATTATCAATTGTAAATTGAATGCCTTCAATTAACACAGAAAATATAACCATTTCCACTTTAGGTGTACTGTCTGGCATTTACATAAATGCTGGTGATATGCTGAACTTATATAAATTTTCTTCTTAGAGGAGAAATGCTAGTGTTTACTCATATAAAACTAGTCTTCCACTGCAAGCATATCCAGTGGAAGTCACGATATACGTCATGGTGATGTTTTGTGCTACAGAATCTCACAAAATGCCAAAACAGGTTTCGAAATCTCAAAAGAATACAAATCTAATTAGGGTTGGGTGAGGTTGTTCCTGACTTCACTTCTAAGAAATCTCTGATTACGTCATTGCATCTTCTTCATTTATTAAAAAGGAAAATAAGAAAGAAAAGTAATCCTACCTGTGGTTCAAGACTAATTTTCAGAATTCAATTTGGAGCAAAAACTCAGGTATTTTCTTCCTCAGGGGTAAATGGTGCCTTTTATTAAATTGATTAAGAAGGAAAAATGATTTAATTTTAGTTTTCATATGGTTTTGTTTTAACTGCTAATTATATTAGATGACTTATGACTTCAACATTAATATGTAGTAGGTTTTTTCCTAAGTCAGCAGTCCTTTCCAACTATAAGAATCATCATTATTACTTATGCATGCAGAAGATATGGTTAGTCATTAGTATTTATTTGCTATTAAAAATTTTCAGGATTTTGGGGACTTCTTACACTGTTCTGAGTGAGCACGTGCTTCTAGTTCTGTAGCTTTGCTTTCATAAAAGTATTAACACATTCTTATTATTTATTCCTGCATTAATTAATGTCTATGTAGTTGTTGTATAAAAAATATTATGTCTGTGATGTATTTCACCTAATCTTAAGTGTCATGGGGGTTTACAGGTAAAGCTAAGCATGCTACATAAGGCTCCTTTTAAAATTATTTATTTGTAATTATTGTAGAGGAGTTTCCAACTCAGCCTAGCTGCCATTACTTTTCTTTAGTGTACAAGTGGCATGTTGATGAACTAGTAGACTATTTCATGCTTCAGAAGTGCCAGTGCTTGATTCTAGCTGCTGCATATACTGTTCTGTTATATTTTGGGTTAAGATGGTGATAAAGGTTGGTTTGGGCATCTCATAATTTCTCTTGTGCTTTCTCTACTTCAAATATTCCCTTGAAACTGAAACACAGAGACTTATCTATGAAGTCCAGAACAAGGGAAGAAGAAAGCAGTTGGATGACTTCCCCCCAAAGGTTCTGTTTGTAGAGGGAAAATTTTTCCTCATTGTAAGTTCTTGGTATCTTCTTCATTTATTAAAAAGGAAAATAAGAAAGAAAAGTAATCCTAACTGTGGTTCAAGACTAATTTTCAGAATTCAATTTGGAGTAACAACTCAGGTATTTTCTTCCTCAGGGGTAAATGGTGCCTTTTACTAAATTGATTAAGAAGGAAAAATGATTTCATTTTAGTTTTCATGTGTTTTTATTTTAACTGCTAATTATGTTAGATGACTGATGACTTCAACATTAATATTAACTTACTTATTATGCATTAGCACGGAGCTAACAAGACTTTTTGATTGTTGTTGTATTAATCAAAACAATATTCACCCGATTGTTTTTACACTAGAATTCTCACTGGCAGTGTCTAATTAAGATCTTGAAGGAAAATGTGAGCCAACTTCAGAATTTCCATATTTTTCATTATTATTTTTGAAGTTTTGTTATTGCTGCACAATGCCTATTACATGGTAAAGTCATTTGATGGCCTGTGCTTCCCTTAACCTCTGTGCCTACGATTTTTATTTTAGAACGGGAATAATGATAATATCATTCTGGGGCTTTCTGATATGTTTCAGGTTAATGTTAGCAAAGAATACTGAAGATCGGAAGCATTAAATATTATTTCAGTTACAGTGGTCTGAATGAGTTGTCTTCATTCCTAAAATAATTGCTATAGGACACTGGTATCTCTGTGGCAACTCTGGGGGATTTTGGCAGGAAAACCAAGGATATGGAGTACAGGAGAGGAAAAAATAATTCAGCATTTGTAAGTTCTGTCAAAGCTTATATAGAAGTAAGTCAAATGATTACTATTATACTGGATACAAGCTAACATACCACCTGTATGCAGAAATGTCTTGTTCCTGCACCATTGCTTTTTCATTCAGAGGTAATAAGATTGTTTAATGATGATCTTGACTCCACAGAAATATTAATCCTCAGGCCTCATAAAAGAAACAAAACCCAAAGAGCACACCCTCTCTCATCATTTACAGGAAAATGGGAAATTCCACAAATATGACGAAATAAGTATTTGCAGCATGAATATTCCTAAAAAGTATATCACAGAGGCTATTTGCCACTATTTTATGAAGAACTTACATTGAATATTTTTATTGAAAGACTGTCAAAATCTTTGTACAAAAGTACAAAATAATGTAATTTCCATGGGCCACCCATAAAACAGGTTGTATTTTATTTTAATTAGAAAGATCATAGCCAAATTGGTCAAGCCTGGAGAGAACTGGTCTTCTCAAATGGAATTCACCAGGCCTGTAAGGATAACTACCTGGACAGATATGGTCAGGAATCTGCAGTATCTCAAAGGTAACTGCTTTGAGGCTTGAACACAACAACATAAAATACCTAATACTTCTGATAGGATCTGGTTTTCAGCATTTTGGAGCCTAATAACAGATATTCAAGAGCCTCTTTCTACACAGGACATCTAATAGAAATTCATAAATATAAGCCCTAGAAATATGTTGACCCAAATAAATATAAATCTATGCAGATTTTTTATTTAAACCCATTTAAAAATACTAAACTATATACTGCTAAGAATAAGCACTGATCACATTAGTGAACTGAATGAAGATGCATTTAACTTTATTCCCTCCAATTTTTAGTCCAGATTCATAATGAATGAAATTTGCTTGGAGTGAATATAAGACATCTGGGTGACAGTTTATCATAGAATCATGAAATGGTTTGGTTTGGAAGGGACCTTAAGAATGATCTAGTTCCAACTCCCCTGACATGGGCAGGGACACGTTTCACTAGACTATGTTTGCTCAAAACCCCATCCAACCTTGCCTTAAACATTTTAGCATTTGAGTTTAGTTCACAGAGGATACAGCTTTTTACAACCATGAGCAGTGTGTTTTTGATTCCACAACAACTTAGCAAAAAAATCATTACAGGAAAATTTGATTAGACTTACCTGGTCTTCCATTTGAAGCTTGGGAAGGTCATTCCCTGACTATTCTCAAACTCTTATTTTTTAGTCATGTCCTTTTTTTCCATTTAAAAAGGAAATCCACAAAATTCATAAAGACTTCTGACAATTGCTTGGAAATCAAAAAAAAAACCCAGTCATGACTATTGAGTAGCAGGTCTGCCACACACATCATACAGAAATCCTGACTAATTTTTGATAGTGTGACTGAATTAACAGTATGTTGCTTATCGAGAATATACATCTTGGAAGCAGTTGTTAATAAATCTAAGCTGCATAGTTTTTTTTTTGTGCCTGTACAGCATGCCTGACAGCTGGGGAAGTATCAGGTAAATTTTTGTACATGTGCAACACCCTGGTACGTCACATATGTGATAAATTCAGTGTGTTGTGAAGAGAGTAAGTTTTATGGGGCACACATAGACCAGCTGTGATGCATGTCTGCAGCAGGTCTGGTGCCACACATGAGAAACTCTGTACAATCGTCTTAGTTTCTAGGAAATCCCAAACAGCCCTCATTCCTCCTCATAAGGATTGTCTGTAAGGAAGTTTATGTTGCCGCTGTCTGTATTCAACTCATCCAGCAGAGTCCTGACTTAACATCCACTCCAAACTGGTCATTTGTGAATAGATTTCACTGTTTATCATGCATAACTTAGAAACCAATACAATGCAATCTTCACAGTCCTATCTTTTCATTTTCCTATTCAGAGGATTTCTGAAAATGAAGAGGAGCTCTTTTTTTAAAAGTTTAATTTTGTACTACGATTTATCAATGTTTTTCTCCCAGCACTGATGTCTCATGAAGTTTTCTTTTGCTTCAAGTAAAGAATGATGGCAAAAATGAAGGTCACTTACTGTAATCATAAATTCAGTAACTAGTTTGTCTTGAATAGATATTTATACAATTGTTCTCAGTAATAAATAAATTCATTCAGAATCTCTACTGCTCAAATACTACTCCATTAAGAGAGGCAATTTAACTACTTTAGTAGCACTTAGAATTTTTAACTTTATTGCACCTATAGTTAGCCAGACTTGTTACACATCACAGTTTTGACAAGTGGCCTGTGTAAGGGGTGGGAATTGGCTGACCAGCTGCACCCAGAGGGTGGGGGTATTATAGCTCTTTAGTAAACTGGCTACCTATCACTAGTGGGGTACCCCAGGAATTGATATTGGGTTTAACATTGTTCAATGTCTTCATAAGTGAGCTGGATGATGGGATCAGATGTACACTGATGAAGGTTGTTGATTATACAAATCTGAGTGGGGAAGTTCACACTTTGAAAGGGAAAGCCACCTTGAGGAAGATCTGGATAGGCTGGAAGAGTGGAATAACAAGAACCTTACAAAGATCAAAAAGGATAAATAAAAGGTCTTTCACCTGAGTAAACACAATCACAAAATAAGAGTGCAGTGCAAGCTGGTATCTACTTGTCTGGGGAGCAGCTCTGTGGAAAGAGACTTGGGGGTCCTGGTGGACACAACCTCAAAATGAGTGAACAGTGTGCTACTGCAGCAAAGAAAGCCAACAGGATGCTGGGTTACATCACCAGCAGAGATAAAAATATCTGTCATTATCATACTTAGTCATACTCTACTTAGTGTTCATCAGGCCACGCATGGAATGCTGGGTTCAGTTTTGGTCCCTGCTATATATAAAAGTTTTGCTCAGGCTGGAGATGGTCCAGAGAAGTGCCAAAAAAGATAATAAAAGGACTGGAAAGCCTGTCATATAAGGAAAGGCTGAAAACTGCATTTGATTAGCCTAGGGAAGGGAAGGCTCATCATGTTCTAGTATTTAAAAGGTGGCTACAAAGAAGATGGAGGCTCCCTTTGTGCAAGGAGTCACATAGAAAAGACAAGGAGTAATGGGTACAAGTTATTCCTGAGGAGATTCCAACTAGGCACAAGAGGAAAATTTTTCACAATAAAAACACTCAATTGGAATAATATCCCCTGCAAAGGGGTTGTCTCCCTAGCATTGGATACTTTTAAAATTTGGCTGGACAGGGTGCTGGGACATCTAGTCTAGGTCAAGCTTTGTCTAGAAAGGTTGGACCAGATGATCATTCAAGTCCCTTCCAACCTGGTATTCTATGATTCTGAGACTGCATTGTTTTTATCTTTTATTTATCCAGTACTGACCCCACAATTTTCAAAACAGTGCATTGAGAGCTGCTCTGACACTACATTTCTGACATGTTAATTTGGTTTTCTCAGTTGTGTAACTTTCATTCCAATTAAGAGGCAAATGGTGAAACCCTAATCTCAGTTATATTTTCTTTAATGAAATGAAGGACAAAGATGGTTATTAAGAACCACAGCACTTCAGATAAGTTGTTTCCTCCAGTATAAATCTGGTAAAAAATATTTTCACATATTTTTTTGAAAACTTCTTTTTTGTTGTTTATTACAATAACAGAATAAAAATTCCTAAAAAAATGTACAGAATGACTGTTTATCTTCTTTTGGAGGGATGAAAAGATAGAATAAATGTACTCAAAAGTGTGAAAAATTTAAAAAATAAACAGGTTTCCATCATAAATTAACAAGTTGTGTAATTAAAGAAATACTTCATTCATAAACATAAAAATGGTGGCTGTAGCTTTAATAGCTTGTGTAAGGACAAAGTCATGAATGTTTCCCAATTTCTTTAATATACTATCTAATTTACATTTAGTTTGACAAGTTCTGTGACACTTTCTTCATAATTTTTGCTTTTTAACTCTCTTTATTCTTCCTTTACCTTCAGCTTGATGTGTATCTTGTCTCCTGGTTCTCTTGCTTTGCTGTGAATCTTTTATTTCTCTTGGAAGAGATATCATGGACCAGCTGAAAAGACAATAATTTTCTATATGCCATTCTAACCCTCGAAAAGATTGTCCAAACTGTACTCACCATCTAGTGTACACAACTATAGAACATCCATTTATATTTTCCTAATAGTCAGTGAAAGTAAACTATATAGTCTGAGGTTTGACAATAGACTTTGCCCTAAGGCTTTAGGAATCATTGGCCTAGAACCTGGCATTTCTGAGGTTCTAAATAATATAATTCTTACAGAAAGGGTAGTCAGATGAAAGACAGTCTTTTGGGCAGCTTCATGTTAGTCATGAGACAAGTTTTGTAATTGAGGAGGAAGTTAAATTGGATTAGTCTTGAATTTGTCTTGACATGCAGTGAAGATCAAACGAAGTAGAGCATGGGGTTGTCAGTCATACTTTAAACAAAACCCAAATATCTCATTTTGGCATATATTATATACTTATTTACTTCCATTAACTGCATCAGTTGCTAGTTGAAGATCTGAGTGTCTAAATTTCAACTGGAGTCAAACTGAGAATGTCAAACAAAGTGCAAAATAAAATGAAGAAATTTCAAATATAAAAATGCTAGGGTATTCCCAAGTAATAGCTTGAAATATAACATCATCATCACTGTAAGCACTGGTGTTATTTACGGTTACTGTAAGGACATAAAGAGGACGTTGGTAGCTTTTAATTAATATTATGGATATTTGCAAATTGTATTTTATTGTACAGTGAAAAGGTCTGGGGAGTTTCAGTCATGTAGGTTCTATTTTATTCAGTTACAAACAATAATAATAAAAATATTACATGGTCACAGTTGATGAAGCATTTTCCATTGCTGTAGTTTCTTCCATTTCTGAACACAGTAAACAAAATATTGTAGAAGCCAGTTTAAAGAAATCTCAAGTGTTCAGCTGAGAATTTCTTGGCAGCATACTTTAGGTGATAATAAGGGCTCTTGATTTAAGTTTCTACTTGTGTTTTATTATTTTAGATACATATTAATAGAAATTTTTCTGTTCACTGGTAAGGAATAATGGATATCCACTTAGTCCCGGGTCACTGCCACCCTTCCATTCACAAGAGAGTATACTAACCAGATTGAGTCACCCTGGCTACAAATGTATGCTGGTTTTGTCTGGGGTAGAGTTAATTTTCTTCATAATAGCTGGCATGGGCTATGTTTTGGATTTGTGCCCAAGAGTGTTGATAATTCAGGGATGTTTTAGTTATTGCTAAGGAGTTGTTATACAGAGTCAAGATCTTTTCTGCTCCTCATACATTTGCACCAGAGAGCAGGCTGAGGCACACAATAAACTGGGAGGATAAGCAGCCAGGATAGCTGACCCCAGCTGACCAAAGGGTTATTCCACATCATATAAAGTCATGCTGAAAATGGAAAGCTAGGAGAAGAAGGAAGCGGGGGATGTTCAGAGTGATGGTGCTTGTCTTTCCAAGTAACCATCACACATGATGATGGTCTGCTTTCCTGGATATGGCCGAACACCTGCTCTAATGGATTAACTGCTTATTCTGCTTTGCTTGCAGGTACAGGTTTTGCTTTCCCTATTAAGCTGTCTTTATCTCAAACCACATTATTTTTTAACTTTCACCCTTCCTGCTCTCTCCTTCATCTCATCAGCAGGGAGTGAGCGAGTGGGTGTGTTGGGCTTAATT
Organism: Micropsitta bruijnii; assembly: GCA_035593285.1. NCBI lineage: Eukaryota > Metazoa > Chordata > Aves > Psittaciformes > Psittacidae > Micropsitta > Micropsitta bruijnii. The sequence continues at coordinate 4,628 of JAVJIA010000024.1, read as the reverse complement.
GACAAGTGGGGTTAAAACATGACAATGTGTCATTCTATACATATCGCTGGTACTACCAAAAAGTTACCACATTACAGACAGAAAGCATTTACTCAAAAGAATAGGAGGGAAAGTTTAATTTCTTAAATGCATTTAATCTCTCCTGGTTGCAACTGAGACAGGAAACAAAATTTTTTTGCTCTAAGCTGGACCTCTAAAATGGTAGCCTACATCTTCACAGCAGCAATATAGAATGAGCCAAAAATTATCCCCCTTTCTTTTTTTTTTTTTTTTTTTTTCTTTTTTACATTCAAGAGGAAAGTGTTTCTTTTTGAGCAATTAAACTGCATATTCAATGCAGGAACTGAAAGAGAATAATCACCGCATAATTTGACTAGGATTCATGCCATGGGAGGAAAAGCTATTGTGACACCCTTGGAACTAAATGTGCTGGAAAATTAATTTTTCTTTTATGCAAAAACGTTTTCTTGGGTCTACTGAGTTGATGAGTACCCTCCTTTCTGATTGAAGTTAATAGGAGATGGAGGTGCTCAATATTTTTTATGTGGTGCTTAGTTTTGTATGCTATCAAAGCTTTGAATAGAAAGGATGTTCTTGTACTGTGTAGTGGAAGTTCTTATCAAACAAATTTGGAAACTCTTTAAAAACATCTTTAGTGTTGGAAGGCTGGAGCCTGCTGGGAGAAACAGTTTTCATTGACTTTATTATGAATGGCAAAAAGCCTACAGATGTAGTGCTGAAGAATGGAGAATTGTTTTAAGAGAAAAAAACTTATATAGAACATTATATTAATTCCATTCAAAAAAGTTGGGTGTTTTTTTAACACTTTGCTTCCTGTTCACCTGTGGGGAGCTGAGTTCATATTCAAAAATTTTTCTTTAGCTACACTGTACATATTCTTGGTACCTGAAGATTTCCTCTGCATTGAGACATGTGGCCTATGTTGGGAGTTTTCTCTGAACCAGATGGTATATTTAAATGTAGCAGTAGCAAAAATACCAGATGAGCTTTTGAAAATAAGTGTTAAACTAATTCTGCGCCACCCCTCCCTGAACTGGACTCCTTCTCACCATCAGGGCAGTTCCAATAGGTGCCAAAGTACCTATTCCCTAGAATTAGCATTCTTCAAAGTATAATCATATTAACTGTGGCTGTGCCAAACCCAAGAAAGGAATGAAATGTCACCAAGAAATAGTTTGGAGAACCCAAGACTAGAATAACACGCAGTGAAAAGGAGGTCCCCTAAAGAAAAAAAAAAATCAAATCTAAGATATGATGAAATGGGACAAAATCCTACCAGAACTGTACCTTTGGTAATTCAGAGATTACTGCTTATTCTCAGTTGGATAACTGCAATGTGCACTTGCAGCCCAGAAAGCCAACTGTTTGTTATGCTGCATCAAAAGAAGCGTGACCAGCAGCTCGCTGAAACTGATTCTGCCCATCTGCTCTGCTCTTGTGAGACCCCTCGTGGAGTACTGTGTTCAGCTTTGGGGCCCCCAACACAAGAGGGACGTGGACTTGGTGAAAGTCCGGATGAGGGCCACAAAGATGCTCAGAAGGCTGGAGAACCTCTCTTGTGAAGACAGGCTATGAGAGCTGGGGTTATTCAGCCTGGAAAAGAGAATAAATGAATCATGGTGCCTGGTATTTTTGAGACACTTTAGCGCAAAGAGCATCTACATTTTCTAATAGCTACATTTTTTAAAAATGTCACATACCAAAGATTAAAATTATTGCTCTGTAGAGAAAGATCAGAATAAGAAGAGAAAAAAAAAAATGAACCTCAGCAAACCATACCTCTGAACAGATCTCTGATGGCAAAACGCAAGCTGATTAAATAACAACCTCAAAATTAGCCATTTTTTCAAGCAAGGACATTCTTAGTATACTCCTCATTATGTAGTTATTCAAAGTGAGTCAGGGTCAGATGCTTCTTTCTCGTGGAAATGATGTGACAAACATGCAAATATTATCAATTACTATGTAGTATTTTATGAGGTACTTTCTAATCTGCATTGGTTTCAGTGGAGGATACTGGTATTTATTATAGTTAGCAGTGAGTCTTTTGTATAGTACCCTGGATGGATAATGTTACTGAATCATACATTCTACTAATTGGTGTGGTTTTCACTTTTAAGATACATTCATTGTCTTTGGTTTCAAATAATACAATTACAGCAAAGGCCGTGGTGAACTGGTTAATTGTTGGGTATTTCAGTTTCTTACATGGTGAAGTTGAGAGGAACCTGAATATGATGTTCTAAGATAGACACTGAAACTGTGTTTACTTTGGGGAACCTGATATCCATGATTATGATAATATATTCTATATGTACAAACTGTTTTATCCATGGTAAAATGAGAACTGAACATGCCCTTTACAGAAAGAAGAAATATAAGTCACATTAGATTCAAGTCTTTATCAGATAAAGAGTTTGTTTCACAGTGTCAAGATACTTCAGCTATTAAAGGAGGAAGTAACTCTTTGCTCGTATATTTTGTGCTAAGGCTGGGGAGATGAGAGGCACTAACTAATTCTTGTGGCATTACAACCCAGATAGTGACAATGAGTTCACCTAAGTTTAACATAAACTATTTATTTGTAAGAATATTAGATTACTGTATTTTTTAGGCTCAACAATATTGTATAATATAACTAAAAGACGACTTAGTTACTGAGTTTGCTTTTTTTTTTTTTTTGAGTAGCCTGTTCTCTTATTTATAAAAAATGATCCTAAGCACTAGTACTAGAATAGCCAATGACAGCTATGTATTACTGACAACTATAAGGTCCTGTAATTTTCTTTACTTGCTGGTAAAGGGCAGACATTATAAAAAGAGCCCAGTAATTGTGTCAGGAAGGACTGACTTTTTTATGCTGTTTTGCATAAACAATAAGGAAAGGAGGAGAGAGAGAGACAATGAAAATGGAAATATTCTCATTAAATGAAACTTTCCTCAGATCAGCTGACCACAGCCGATCACTATAATACAATCTAATGCCAATGGTTAACATAGCAAGTCTTTCCTTTTTAAACGGATATGCTCCCGGCAGCAGGCAATGACAACTTAAACAGGTTGTGACCTTCAAACAAAATTATATCCGTACGTCTTTTCTCCAAAGTTCCTAATAGACTTGGATGAAGGAGATCCAAAAGTCTCCCCAAGCCATGGTTTTATCTATATATGAAATGTATATTAAGAATTTTATAAATATAATTTTAAAGTATAAAATTTCATCACACTTTTTGAAAATATGCAATTAGAATTAATTTTCCTTGATATTAAATTATGACTGGATTTACTTTGCTGTTTGTAACATAGCATCAATTAACATTGTAGGATTTGTTAACTGGAAACTAAAGAAACAAGTATAAGGTAATCAAAGTCCATCTTATAATTATAAAATTAATTTTAAATAATGAAAAATAATGAAGAGTGGTTTTGTTTAGGATGAAAAACTAGTTGGTGAGCTTCAGATCAGTCAGGAGTATAGCAAAGTGGAAGAGTTCAGTGGCTTTAAAGTTCATAAAATAGTTAAGCTGTTTTCCTTGAAAATTTGCTGTCTGTTACAAAAATAAGCACATTCTGAATGTACAAACTAAAGTTTTTGGAAACTGCATATTTTCTCCTTCACTATAATAAAACTCTAGAAAAATGACAGACCACTGACTACCATATCATCAGCAGTTTCCATAATTTAAGCAATTTCCTTTTCAAGTTTTTTCTCAATATCAAATACCTAGCTTGAGAGTGGAAGAAATCAGAAAACATCAACTCTAGTGCTAACAAAGAAACAATGTGAATACTGGCTGTTAATAGTAATAATTTTAATCCATGTTTTTATGCATACTTTAATATAATATTCATAATTTTGTAATTCACAATTTTGATATTTAATGTTCACAGAAGGCACTCACTTAGGATAGCTCCAAACAGTGTTATATTGCTGAAAATCCCAGATACCTTGAGAAGGTTTAGAATAAAGAATCCTGGGGAAGAGGAAAAAAAATGTAGGAAAACAAAAGAAGGACCCTGTTACATTTCAGTACTGCTCTCTATGGAGTCTGATGTTGTAAGCTTAATATTCTAAAATGAAAGTTAGAAAGGTTGTGGAGAAAATTTAACAGCCGAGAAAAGGATGAACGTAAATTAGTAAATCCTTTCAAATTACTGGTTTGGGACCTAAATTTACACTTTCATATTCAGGAATGCACAGTTTAATAGGCTGTATACTAATGGACAAGATTTATTATAATCATCTGATAGCTGAAGCTGCTGCATTCACCATACAGTACAAACGCTGAAAACTGTAATAGCTAGGGCCAAACTCTGCTCTGTCATCTTACCATCCTTTTCAGGTTGAGGAGAGGAGAGGCACACTGACATGGTGGGATAGCTGATATATATTTAATTCCTAAATTTATCAGTGTGGTATTTTTTTCCCATTCATGGAAGACCAAATATAGGTTAAATACTGGAGCAGGTCTATACAAAACTATGGTCAGAATCAGGAATAAAAATCCATAAATGTGAAATTCTAGGTCATGTAAACTGGAACATAGGAGGTTCCATGTGAACATCAGGAAAAACTTCTTTACTGTGAGAGTGACAGAGCACTGGAA